>VYZW01059126.1:30611-133738 GCA_013401315.1 Balaeniceps rex | reverse complement strand
AATAGTGTGACCAGCAGGACCAGGGAAGTCATCCTTCCCCTGTACTCGGCACTGGTGAGGCCGCACCTCAAATACTGTGTTCAGTTTTGGGCCCCTCAGTACACGAAATACATTGAGTTGCTGGAGCGTGTCCAGAGAAGGGCAACAAAGCTCGTGAAGGGTCTGGAGAGGAAGTCTTGTGAGGAGCAGCTGAGGGAACTGGGATTGTTTAGTCTGGAGAAGAGGAGGCTGAGGGGAGACCTTATCGTGCTCTACAACTACCTGAGAGGAGGTTGTGGTGAGGTGGGTGTTGGTCTCTTCTCCCAAGCAACAAGCAATAGGACAAGAGGAAATGTCCTCAAGTTGCGTCAGGGGAGGTTTAGATTGGATATTAGGAAAGATTTCTTTACTGAAAGAGTGGTCAAGCATTGGAACAGGCTGCCCAGAGAGGTGGTGGAGTCACCATCCCTGGAGGTGTTCAAAAACTGTAGACGTGGCACTTCGGGACATGGTATAGTAGGCATGGTGGTGTTGGGTTGACGGTTGGACTAGATGATCTTAGAGGTTTTTTCCAACCTTAATGATTCTATTCTATTCTATTCTGTTCTGTAATCTCTGGCTGAGCGCCGCACAGTTTTACCAGCAAAAATACACTCTTGCTAGCATTGTTGTATGAAAATAGCCTTTTTTTTTTTCCCGTGTTTCTTATTCAGTGTGTATTGCATGCATGTCTGGAATAGCCACAGTCTGGATCTTGGGCACAGGATAATCTCCTTGTGGGGAGCGGTTCTCTCCCTCTAGCTCAGCTGCCATTTTGCCATTCCAGTCTCGCACGCAACTGTGGAAGAATTGCCTTGGGTGGGGACAACATAAGGTGATGGCTACATCAGCTACATGCTGCTCATCCTCATAGATCCTGCCTTACAGCTTGTCCCTGGGTGGGCCGTTACTGCACAGAGTCTGCTTAATCAGAACAGCCTCAGGGCCACCTTTGCTCCACCCTCCTGAGCCCTGTCTCTTTCTTAGCACCTTCCAGTAAAGACTCTGCTGCAACTCAAAGAACAGGAACTCAAGGCTGTAGCAATCGGGCGTACGGTTCTGCTTTCTCATGGACGGCTGATCTGCTGAAGGATAGGATGTCCTTTATGCAATATTGTAAGCTAGGCACACTTTAACATGCTAACTGAAGCCCCGAATCAGATTTTACAATAAATTTGTGCATTGGTCTACTGAGAGGCAGTTGTTTCAGAATTTCAGCGGTGAGACTGCCAACACTATTTGTGTTTCGTAGTTCATATTGTAAACTACTCGCATGCATCCCCAAGTCATATATTAACCGACACAACTCATAAATAGCGATGCCTAGCAAAGTTGTCTTCCATAGATCCGTCTACAGAGGTTTTAGCCACAGAACTTGCTTTGACAAAGATGTCCCTCGTATTTTCCTCCTGTGTGAATGACAGGAGGTGTAAGGCATGGAGTGTTTGGTATAAAATGAAGCTAGTGGTAGTAATTGTGACTGCACATGGAACCAGATTTGTCTTAATTGGCAGAAGAGGTCTCTAACCTCTTCCACAAAGAGGCAATGAGCAGAGAAGTAGAAACTTCTCTAGAAGAAACGTGGCTGAGAAAAGTGATATGCAGGCAGAACACCCAGAAAATGTTTTATAAAACAAAGAGGAGGTGGAGAAGCAAGGGGGTGGTGAAACTGATTGTATGGGGAAGGGCTTGAACAAGATTTCAAAGAAAATATCTTATGCTATTGAAGTGAAAACCAGATAGATTCCCAGGGCAATTGCTTTGTGGTCATATGGGTGACCAACCAAATCAGGCTCCGGAGACTTCCTTTTGAAAGTCTGCATATGATTTATGATGTCTTCATTCTATGAGCTCAGAGATTATGCTTTCAGTGCTGTAGGAATGAATGCTTTCCTGCAGTATGTTCAGGCTGATTTGGGCGGTTGGGTTGTTGTTCTCACTGCTTTAGAGCAAAGGACATCTCTCTTGTAGAAATGGCTGTTCTGCCCATAGCACTGATGGCCCACAGCATAGTGCTCTGGAAGACAAGGTCCAGTAGCCAAAGGGGCTAAAGAGAAGAGAGAAGGCACTAAAAGCCTCTCCATCATGAACATACTGAGAAATACTCTTCCTCCTTCGTCTTTACAGAAGTATAGAAGAAAGCAAACCGATCCTTTTCTACCTCTGTTGCTTTCTAGATTTCAGAAATGACTGCTGTGAAATTTCCCTTCCAGTAGTGGTCAAGACATATTAACATGTCACTTTATTCTTCCCTGCTTTGCCTCTTGCTGGAACATCACGCATGCAGAAGATCTCAACTGTGAGTGACTACTCCATCTGCTGTCTAGAGGAGGTCATTCATCTCTGAAGGAAATGCTTAGACTTTTCAGGGACTTGCTCCTGAGAAAGTCAGCTGCTAAACCGCCTCTGACAGAACACTCGCTTTAGCCAAACACAGGCTTACAACAGCAGTTTTGGTTGCCCATCAACCTCAAAAACTATATGGTATAAAAAATGTCCAGGGAAGAGCAACAGGGATGATTGCCAACCTGGACCAGCTTCTGTACAAGGAGAAGTTGAATAGACAGAAACGCTTCAGGCTTTAGCAGAGATGCTCTAGAGCAATGCCGTAGAGGGGTACGAAGTCCTCCGGGTCTAGGGGGTGACCAGTGAATGATGGCTTGGTCTTTCTTTCCAAGGCATCACACTATTCACTGCTGTCAGAGATAAGATAATGGGCTGCGTGGGTCTGTAGTCTGATGTGCCATGACTGTCTTATGTTCTGCTCTGGAGAGGAGAAGTGTTACTGAGCATGGTTTTTACTTCAAGTGAAGTCCTGAGATGCCAAATAGAGAGGGGTGTGAGGAAACCTTTCCCAAACAGAGCTCCCGTACGGGAAAGAAGCTGATAACTCTTTGGAGGCTGCTAGTGATTTAGCACTTAGCTGGCAGCCGAAGGTGAGAAAGACAGGTCTGGGCAGCTGCACAGGACACTCAACTGGGAAAGGGCACAGCTATGCACTAAGCACCTGATGACCAGACTTAGAGATTATCAAAGTAGATGAGCCCAACTAAGGCTGTGCTACCAGATGAGGAGCAGCAGCCCAAGGACAGCTGGGTTTTCAGTGGCGGTGCATGTTACTGTCTCTGTCGAGTTCAGCTGGAGACACAGGTGCTGAGATGCTTCTCACTGTTAGGCTCTTGAGCTTTCAGCTGGGCAGCCGTCCAGCCATCCATCACTCCTTGGATCTTGTCCATGGGAAACCAAATGTGATCTGAGAGTTGCCATTGCGGCCAGAGATATCAAACAGACACCTGGCATTTAATACAAACTGAGGTAAATTCAGTCTGGAAATAGAACTAGGTTGTGCCTTGACTGCTGGGCAAGTGAGCCTGTGGTGGGGCTTCTGGCTGCTCCCTGAAGGCTGGGATCACGGCCCTGTAGATGAGCTCCAAACAAAAGGCAGAACTAGATGTCTGGGTGCAACTGTAGAAATACAAATGTGGGGCAGCTAAGAACATGAGGTAAATTGAAAGCCAAGGCAGGGGCTTTTCTTTTTTCCGCCATGTTTTGATCATGTGAGTAACAACTGAGTGAGCTCTTCTCTTCTTTGTGGTACGACTGAGAGATAATGTAGGGGGAGGAGAGACTGGCTTTGTTTTCAACTGTGAAATCCATGAAGGGATATGTTCTCTGTGAATTAATTAATTTGGAGAAAATGGAGTTTAACTATTTGACAAAAGATTCATTTCCTCCCACTTCCCAGCTGGCACTCTAGTGCAGCTTCACCAGGGACTGTCAGATTTCCATCAGCCTTCAATGTTTCAATTGAAATAGCAACTTTTGCCTCACGGGGCAGTGAGTAACAGTTGTGAGCCCTGTGCTGCTCAGGGGTAACTGGTAGGAGAGTACCAGGGAGAGGCAGGACTAGGTTCTACCCTGCTTCCGACAGGACTGGCTGATGTTCCATGTCCTGTTTGGCAAACGCTATGTACAGGAGCTAAACTTGAATCCCTCTGAGCAGGGATTTAAGTTCCTTTCCAAGACCAGCAGAAGCCTTCAAGAATTTTCCCCTCAACCTTTTTGTAAAATGAGGGGAGCAATGCTGTCGTTCACCCCAAGGGAAGGATTTCCCGTTCAGATTATTCAGTATACCAGTGCCGCAGCAAGCCACGTTAATAGGACGTGCAGGAGTCTGTGTAGTACTCAATGACATTCTGCAGACAGGTGCAGAGATGTCTTCAAGACAGAAGCTGTGGCAGATCATAATCACAAACTCATTAGTCTGCTAACAAGAGCTGGGGGAATAAACCTAAAATGAAATTCTAGTTTACTGTAATAGCATGCAGCAGACACCTGCCGGCTTCCTGAGGTCGGGACTTGGCCCTGGAAAGGTGTATGCTGCCTACCCACTGATAATAAGCCAGTTCAGAGACCATTAGGATGTGTAAACTCCAGATTCCTTCCAAACCTTTCAAATATTTGCAAACCTTTAGTTAGCCCTACCAAAGAGACAACTGTTACGGAGACATTTACATCAACGGGATGCACCTGGCCCACAGCAGGTCTTATCCCTCAGTGCACATTACAGTGATATGAACTGAGAGGTGATGGTGTCATCTGTTTTCAGTAAATGGAGTGGCAGGAGAGCAATGGCTTTCCTGTTCATGTCACCACTATCAAGAGAGCAAAGATACCTCTAAATAGTACAGGATTGTTTAGCAATTGTGATCTCATGTGAAAAGTTCAAACTGTATTTCAAGGACAGAAGGTCTTCTAACAAGGAGGAGATCAAATCCCCAAGGAGCCGTTGTAAAATGCCACTGTTAGTGCCCCCAAAATGCCTTCGGCTTATTTTGCTGAAACGGCATGCTGCAGCTTACATCTGTATGACAAGAAAAGGACACAAATGTACACAGCTGGGACCCTGAGCAGCCTTGCAGATCATAAATACAGCAAGGCAACAGTAAAATGAGATCTTTATTCTGAGTAAAAGAAAATGCAGAAAAAGAGAGCATCAACCAAACTGCATCCCCACTTTGGGTGCAGTTAGGAGGAATCTGAGAACAAACTGCAAGACAGATTTACAGTTGTGAATATTTGCTACTCTGTCAAGATTGAGGGGCACCAGAGAAGTCCCATTTACTGCCTACAAATACTTAAACAAATAAGATAGTGCAGCCCGCTGGAAAGACTGACCTGGGAGCTGTGTGGCAGAAGACTCTGGTGAGGTGTTTTTGAGAAGGGGAAAGAGTTGGAAGGACACAGCAAGGGAAAGGACCTGTGTATCTCAGACAAGACTGACCTAAGCCTAGTGAATCTAGATCTGTTTATCTCTTCAGCTACCTAAAGCAGAAAATACTTTTTTAAGATTCCTTTTGTCAGTTCTGTGCATTTTGTTTTTCATCTGCAATGTCAGCCAGGAGACATGAACTGTAAATTCAGTACCTGAAAGGCTGGGGCTGTACAAGTGTCCTCACATTACTGGGATTCAGTTCTTTGACGGAATAACAGCTGGTTTGTGCTCGGGAGGGGAGCTGTGGGCAGCCGTGGAAGAGACAGTTTTGGAGCCTATCCAGATCAAAGTGACTGAGTAGGTGGGTGCATTGGCGATGGTTCAGCTAGGAGAGCTCTGTCAGGACGGGGTCATCATCGCCTGCCTGAAGTTAATGCCGTGATAGTGCCAGTCCAGCAGCTGGAATGACCACAGCTCTCTTAAACACAGCTGCAGGAGACAAAGCGAATATAGGGGAAGCTTTGGGACTGTCACAGCTGGACATGGCAGCCTGGCACAGTGTTTGATGTCAGGGTGTGTGTATACATTCAGTGATAGAGTCAGGGATATGTGGACCTTGCCTGTGTCTCTTTTGGGCAATATAGACTTGACCTGTTCCTCATCCTAGAGCACTAAAGGGGGAATTTACTGACTTTTTGGTGTCTGCACGCTCTGAAGCTGATGCTGTCAGTGCTACCACAGCCAGAAGTGGTGGAAGAACTAAGACAAAGGGGAAAAGTGCTGAGAAAAACCAAAACCTATCACCAGTACACAAAAGACCACCTGGAACTACCACCAGGAGATCCTGTCAGTGTTAGACCATTTTTTGAGGATAAATCATGGACTTGGAAGCTGGCAGAATCTGTTGAGCAGATAAATTGCTCATACAGCTTAGCAGTAGAGAGTCATATATTTCACTGTAACCACAAATACATACGCTCACTGCAAGTGTAAGAGGAATGAGACTTGTAGGACAGTGAAATACACAGTCTCCTGGGGCTTGCTTAGCAGCACAAAGGAGGAACGTAGGCCTACCAGCCTGCCATAGAGCATGGAACTGACTCTCAGCCCCATTGCAACCCTGCGTAAGCCAGCCTCCTGTCATCACAAGCCTGGCTTGCACTCACCCACATCTAGCCTCCCACACAGCATGCACAAGAGTTTTCACAATGGCAAGGAAAGAAGGAACAATCTTCCCAAGCCTGGAGAAAATGCCTGTGGTGCCAAACCAGCTGAGTTCAGATGGTGTGCAAACCAAGGTTGGTGTTACAGGGGATGGCTTGGCTGCACTGGGAGTGCAACAGGACAGATCTGTAAGAACATATAACATGATGTAAGAGACGTGATGTTTGTTTTTGCTGTCTGAGATGAATGTGGCAGGAAGGAATATTACAAAAAAACATTTTCCAGCAGCAGGTGCTGGTGCATGAGCCTGGGTACGGCCTGAGGGCACATCTGGCTAGATGCTGTGCGTGCCCACACTGGGGAGAGCAGGGCTGGAACACAGCACAGTGCTGCTGCTTCGTGCTCATAGGGAGCCCTGGGCTTCTCATTTTCTTTTGGGCCAAATGAAATGTTCTGGTCAATCAAACTCCCCTTTCATTTCATTTGTAATTTCTTTTGCTGACTTTATTCCAGTGACCATAGTATGGTGCTGAATGTCCTGTGGGTGTAGCCAGGTCTAGGACCTGACTGGCTCTGATACTGGGGGCCTCCTGCAGTCCCTTGCACTGAGGAAGGGCAGAAGTGTTTCCAACTTCCAAGTGTTTTCATGGCAGCCAGGAATCCTTTGCTTCCTGGGAGTGGTGCTCCCCATGGAGGAAGGCTAACTACTTCAACACATTACTATCCTGACAGCATGGGAGCACTCAGCCAGGCCTGGCATCTCAGGCAGCATCTCAGTCCAGCCTCCTCTTTGTGTCTGATGAAGGAGCCAGAGCCCTTTCTGGATCTCCTGGGGGTGGGACACCTCGTGTTCACACACTTGGAAAGTAAAATGACAACTGTAGGTGAGCTTTATTTATTCCTGTCTGTACAACATATCTGCAGTCATGAAGCTCCTTCATTCATATCCTTGGCTCCCAGCACTAGGAGCAGTAACTTGTCCTTTAAAATTATAATAATCCCAAGCAAACCAAGCAAACTCCCTACAGAAACAAAACTTGTCGTTGCTTTGCCTTTGGCTCTGCAAAAGATCTCTCATATTTCTTCTCCTAAAGTGTGTGATGCTCCTGCACTGATGGATTGAGGGGTAAGGTCCCAGGGCAGGTTGGTCTGTGGTGTGAGCACGGAGATGCCTGGGGCAGTGTGAGACAGGAGCCAGCTGCTCAGGGAGGCTTTATAAATCTTCCACGATGATGGTACCAGAACAGACCAGTGAACTATTCTGGCTGCTTAGTACACTGTGAGATGCAGTCAGACCTTAGGTGATGAGCAGAGACCAGCGTCCAAGAGAGGGAAGATTACTTTACTCCACACTCCTCTGGCAAATGCCAAACTCAGGCCCCCAGCAAAGCCTCCTTGAACAGAGCTCGCCTCTATCTGAAGTGCCCAGCAGTTGATAGAAAGCGGTAGGCAGGCGAAGATTTCTGCCTCTGCTTGCCAAAATGCCACTGGTCTTGGCCGAAGGTGTGTAGAAGTTACTGCTATTTTGGGTGCTGCTGGGATTAGTCCTTGTGAAACGCCAGCTCTGCATGTTGGGCAATGCCTGGCTGCCCGCATACCTGGCAGGAGGCTGGGGCCGCCGGCCTGGCGGGCAGGGCAGCACCTGGAAAGCAAGCAGGGTGCCTGGGCCATACGTGCCCTGATGCTTTCAGTGGCACAGCAGGCCTCGTCTGGCTGTGCGGCGCCGAATGGTCCGACTCTGGCTGGCCCGCGGGAGAGGGCGCTACGGGCCTGCACTGTGTAGCCTGGCAGCTCCTGCCTGCCTGCTGAGCTGCCTTCGGAGGCTGCAGACAATGCACCGGGCAAAGCAGACAATGGCAGGCAGGAAACAGGCAGCAGGAGATTCACCTCTGAGCTGAAAGATTTCATTCCTTTGGAGGGGAAAAATGGTACTGGAAACTTTACGCAAAACAGGCCGAAGAGGGGAGGGAACAGATCATCTCTAACCACTTGTGAGACACAAGGAGCCTGTGAATTACCAGATTATATTTAGTACAGAGATCTGTTTGCCTTGAAGGGTGGTTTTGGTGGATTAATGTGCTTTTGAGTTTATGTGCTGTTCACCAGAAAAGATGGTGAGTTTTGTTTCATACAATCAGATTTTTTTTTCCCCCCTTCTTGTTCTGTTTTGGTTGTGCTCACAAAATGTCCTGAAGGTTGTCAGTAGGAAGCGATGTTAGAAATGGTCCAAATCTACATCGGAAAAGATGTATCGTGTCACAGGCATTTGTTCTCTTCCCATTTCCATGGAAACATGCTAGCATGCACTTCAGTGGTGTCAGGCAGAGCAGCCTGGCCCTCCAGCCTGGCAGGATCCAGTGGACTCTCTCTAGGAGGAGCTGCTGGCAACAACACACAGAAATGTGGCTTGGTCTCATCAGGTTTGGAGAGACCAGGTAACCTGGTCCTTTAGAATAACAGTGCTTGATATGTCGCATCAGAAACAACAGCTGAGACAAACATTTGACTCCCAACTTTCCTCTTCCCACCCTACCCTTCAACATCCCATTTCCCCGTCCAGTCCCACTGAGAAAACAGTGTACACCACAGGCTACAATTTTTAATTTCCTGGGGGGTGGAAGGGGTGGAGAGCACATCTTACGGACGACTGACAGGCTTTTTTGTTCTGCGTCAGTCCTTTTATTAACCCCCTGCTAGATTATCCTCTCTCTCTGCTTAGCTGCCCCCGCTGCGTTAGTGATGAGAGTGTTTGTAACAGCAGGTCTGCCTTGGGAGATTATGGGGATCCTGTGGACAGGGAGCAGTGGGTTGGTCGGTGTGTGCACACAGATTGCTAGCTGCAGCTTTGCCTCCATCTGCCCTCTCTGCTAGCCTAGATACCTTTTATTATCCCTGCAGTGACAGCAGTCGCATGTCTGATCCCCCTACAGCCACCCCCTATCTCCCCGTTGGCGGATTTGATGTCCCACCTGTGAAGGCAGTGGCAGGCAGGCTGCTGGGAATCCGGTGGGAGGCAGCCTGTTGCAAACAGATAGGAAGATGGTTAAGGCAAGAGCATCATCCGCTATCCTGCACTCTCCACCATCCTTCAGCTTCACCCAGCCCCTTTTATTTATGATACATCTTAGGCCAAAGCAAGTGTTTCCACTTAATAATCTTGTCCATTTCCCCTTCTGTACTTAGGGCCTCAGTTCCATAAAACATTTGCCACAGACACAGGACTGAAGAATTTATGTGGGCAATCTAGATCTCTCTGGGCAGTTGTTTCCTTTTCCTTTTGGATCAGACTGCTGTTGGTGGTTGATTATTCAAACAAATTAATTTGTGATGCACACACAAGTTCTAATTAGCTGCAATTATTCACTTATTTCCTTCCTGCTTCCCTCCCATATTGCTAGAAATTAAAAAATATCACCCTAACACAGTGTGCCCTGCAATAATTATCCCCCGGGCCAATCCTGAACCTCTCAATCTATGATCAATACCTTCATCTGTCAGCCACGATTAATTAAACAGAATCCCACTTTCAGGGTTTTGATTCATATCACCCCAGAACAGCTTACTGCATATTATAACCCAGACGTGATTCTAATACTGTCCTCAAGTAAAAGGGAGGGGCTGACTGATACATCAAACCCCAACTTCATTAAAAAGCCAAGCGATACAGGGACTCTCATTGTAAGACAAGTGATAAGTAGGTGGGATCATATTCTCCTCTAGGGCTTGGCTGCTTCATATGCGAAAATAATGCCACTGAAATCGAAGATGGGAGCAAGGGTATTACTCTGTGTGAGGAAGGGAAGCAGAGTTAGGCCCAGCATGATCATTTTGATGTCTGCACCATCTGTGTGGGTGTATTCTGTTCTACAGTGGCTTCTTTTTTTGGCCAGCAGTTGCAATTTTGGAATTTGATATGGTTCTGAATTGTAATTCAATATCCAAAGGCCATTCTGAGCTTCTTGGCTCTGGTCTGTGGTGGTCCAAGCCAGAACTCCAGAGATGCTGTAACAAAGCTCTTAATAACAGTGTTTTACTTGAGATTCCTCTGATGCTTTTAATAACCCTCCCTTCTACACATGGAGTGGTAAAAGCAAAGAGGGATGCTAGGCCAACCCATGCAAAGCAGGGACAGGATCCAAGATTCATGGCTCCTTCTCCTCTTTGCCATCTTCCTCAAACAGGAAAGGAGGTCAGATCTAAAAGGGGTGATTTGAATCTGTTCCAGGTCTTAAACCTGAGCGCCAGTACCCTTTTTGCTGATGCTGACCATGTGTCTCAGCCAGACAGCATCCTCTCCTAGGATTTCTGCCTTCATATTCTTTTTCAACTCTGATTCACAGTCAGGCTCTCTCTTTCCCGGATGCCTGTCCTTTGCACCTTCACCCTCAGGACTTCAAAAGCCTCAGATCCAACATCTAGGAATCTGAGGGCAGCTGCTGTTATCCACAAAGGGCAGGCAGCTCAGCAAATCCTCAGGCAATTAGAGACAATGATTTCCAACTTCAAGCCACCTGGAAGAAAGTGGAGCTGATGATGTTGCCGAGAGTCATGACCCCAGGAGTGGGAACAGCAAATCTAACTATGCTTGAGCTCTCCAGCAGTCCTCAGTGTCCAATTTCATCAGCGCAACTATCTGGGGGTTTCCAGGACATGCTGCATCTTGCAAATGATAGATGTGTTTTGTTTTCTGCCCTTGTAGGACAAATGACTTTAGAGCCATAATCAAAGGGGATAGGCAAGCTGTGTAGGTCAGCTCAGGATTTGGGCTGTGTGTGTTAGAAGAGAGCGCAGTGTTTGTACAGCACAAGCAGGAGCTTGTTGCCTGTGCTGGAAATGTTACACTTGGCCTTCCTGGCAAAATTTACACCTCAGCGGTACATAACGGAGGGAGGAAGCAGCAGGTATGTAAAACCTTCCACTCTGCCCATGTCCCATTCCCCAGGGACTGGAGCCCAGAACCGCAGTAGCGTTGCTTGTGGGAGCTGCAGAGCTGACCACAGCCTGGAGATGCATGCTTCACATAGCTGCTTGAATTTGAAAGTTTGTTCCAGTTCAGTGAGGCAAGTGGTGCTTTCATGCTTGCTGTCCGCACAGGGTTCTAGTATTCGAGCTGTACCAGCATGCCAGTTTGCATCCAGAAATGATTAAAGCTGGAACATTTGCTAGGCAAATTTTGTAAGTTTGATAGGACATTCAATTAGGGAAGAGAAATGATAGCTGCATTGTGCTGGTCACTGAGTCTGCCTCACTGACAGAGCTCACTGACAATTTCACAGTGGCTTTGCAGAGGAAAAACAAAGATGTGAAACCTGCAAAATAAATAATTTCTTGGGAGTTTGCTGCCTGGCTGTTTCCAAAATCCCATTCTTGCCTTTTGCTGGAGGTCAGAATGGTACCCAGGCTGTTACTTTATCTGTGCTTTAAGCTTCAGTTTGTAAATAGCAAAATCTCTGTGATCAGAATGATTTTAGGTACATGCAAGCCAAAAATGCCAATTTCTCCATTCCCCACAAAGAAAATTGAGCAGTGGGGTTTGTAATAGAGCAATAAAACATAGTGCCTTTGTGGGTGAAAACTGTTAGCCTTAGGTTCATTGCAAGATAGAGGAACAAAGGCCACTTTGCTTTCATCAGCCACTTGAGAAGTACAGACCCCCTGCCACACTCACGGGGTGAAAGGCTCTGCTGGTGAGGCTTTATTGGCAGTAGAAAATGAAAATTATACACAAAATATAGATGAGAAAATTTGTATCTCTGCATTTGAGTGCTGTGCTGGGTATGACATCACTGGTAGCCAATCAGCAAGCTCGCTTTGTGTCTGGCTTTCTAATAAAAGCCACTTCATCAGAGTAATTTGCAATAATAATGTATTCACCTTCTAGGAATGACACCACCTGACTCTTAACAGCTGGAGAGAGCAAGCATGCAAAGGTCTCAAGCCCTAGATGCTGTAGCTATGCCCTGAACGAGTGCATCTCCAACACTGACTTGATAAGAGTTGCGTTCAAGTTGCAGATAATACAAGTGATCACTTGTGTTAATTAATTATCCTATGGTTGAGCACCCCTAAACGTGCTCAGTGCTGCAGGCACCAGAGCAGAAGGTGGTCCCTGTGGCAGTGGGAAAACGGGCTCTGGTGGGAAGTGTAGCACTGGGGCCGCATAACTGGGCTCAGCAAATCTGGGCAGGGTGTGATGGGTTCCCCTTGCTCCGCAGGGTGTATGGGGACAAGGTGCTGCTTTGAGTGGAAACTGGGAAGAATTCAGCCTTTTTGAATTTGGGGTTTGCCTGAATGAGGGGCAGGGAATCCTGCACTGGAAGCACAGAGGCACCAAAATGTTGTGTGCAGCTCAGTTGCCTGGTGCTAAGCAGGGGAGGCTCTGAACGTGCAGGAATGTCATGGATATGGCCTCTGGCAGTTGTATCACTCAGTTCAGCTCTGAGAAACCTTCTTTCCAGGCTGTGATATCTCAAAGCTCTTCTGTGGTATCAAACATGGCATCCAGTCTTACATGCAATGAGTAATAGCTCTGTGAATGCATGTGCTGGGTTCAGGAACCCAGCATGGAGATGCTGAGGAGCGAGGACAGACCACACTAAAAAGAGAAGCGGAGTCCATAGGATCTCTCCCTGAATCATAAGAAAATGTTGCTTAGAGCAAGGTCCTGCAGTACTCTGGGGTTGAGTAAGCCCATTGTGCAGGAGACGTTGGGGCTGCTTGTCCTGCATCTCTCTAGGAGGAGCTTCACCATGCCAGTATGTTGTGCGGGAGGCTCTTTCAAAGCTATCTTAGCTAGAGCTATGCCATATAACTGCTTGCGAAGGGCATACAGGATGTATATTTTGCAGATATAAATTCCCCTAATCAGGCTCTGCACAGACAGTGCTGGATTTGGAAGCAAGCACACAGGCACTGAACAGAGACCAAAACATGAAGACAACCAAAATAAGAGATCACTTCCACCCTGAATAATTTTCTTCATTTTACAGCGAGAGAAAACAGCAGAGCTGGGAACAGCAAGCAGATGTCCTGAGTCAGCCCAAGGAACTCCAGACAGACACACACCAATATACCCATCAGCACACTGAAACAGGTAATGGAGATGTCAATTGAAAATGCAGCTGGGTTAAAAAAAAACAACAGTTGTTAGGTGGCAGAGTGAAGGGGATGTTCTCATAGTGTGCCCGCAGCAGCCCCCGTCTCTGGCTGGGTTGTCAGAATTGCTGCCTCAGGATCACCAGGGTGTCTACACAGCCTTTGGAGATTTTTTAAATTAAAAACCCAAAATCCAAATAATTCAACCAGTGGAGTTAATTTGCTCTGTAAATCCTTCTGCAAGTGCATTCAGGTAGGCTTTCTGTCAGGGGTTTCTCCAGTAGTTTACCCTTGCCCTGTGTGCTGCATTGATCTGGGAGAGCAGGACGGCTCCACATGATGAATAACCTACCTCTCAGCTGTTCCTTAATGAGGTGTTTAGCCAGCAGTCCATACTGCGCTGATGGGGTCTATCATGATTCAGCTTGGAGGAGCTGCTTGAGGAGGTACAACCTTGTTAGCTTCTTGGAAGGCTACCAAGGACCAGGTCCTGTGCCTGTATGGCTGTTGGCACGGTGGGGGGTACGAGGAGCCACAGGCAGCATAAATGAGGGGTAGGGGTGAATATGTACTCCCCTGGGGTTCCCAAGTAAATCTACCATAGATATGCTCTACTTGGATGTATTACCCTCTGTGTGATAGCAAGCCTGAGGGGCTCTAAATGTCTTCAGTAAGGCTAGGAGGCATATGGCCCCTTTCTGAATCAAGGCTTTCCAGATTTGCCATTCCAGTCCCTCACTAGGGTTGGGAGGTTTCCTCAGGCATTTCCAGGGCCATTTGTAGCAACCAGGAGACGCTGGCTGCAGGCCACCCATGGGTACAGCAGACTGGCAATGAGGTGTATTCCTGTTGATGTGCTGTGAGAGACCCTCGTACCAGCCCAGATCAGTGCTGTGGTGAGCAGTCACGCTGATCTGGTGACTACAGGGACTTCTGAACACTGGAGGTGCCTTTCCAACTTCAAGGCAGGCCCTAGCCCGTACTCCCATACTGTAAAGCAGCACTGGGGCTTCGGAAAATGTTTTGCTGTTTGCATTTTGCCCATTTATTTGGTTGGGTTGCACTCATCCTGTCTAAAACAATGATTTGGGCTGGAGGAGCAAAGCAGAGGAAACCGGGGAGAGAGGAGGGCTGCGGACTGCACCCAGCTTGCGTCTGTAGGACCCTTTTAAGTGTTGTTTATTGGTTTACTTTGAAACTACATCGTTGGCCTCAAATGAGTGCAATCAAAGGTGACAGAACTCCAGAGCAGAAGAGTTTATAACATATTTTCTAAGAATTGCTTGTCATATCTGAAGGGAAAATGGAAGGGTAACATAAACACATACAAAGCTTGGGTATAATGGCTATTACTGTGCAGGGATGGTGGTCTCAGAGTCCGGAGTGATCTGATGAAGTCTTGTAGTGGAAATTTGCACAAAGCTGTGCTTTGCAAATTCAATTCTCTTTGTAAATGAAGCTGTGTAAGAAGATCTCTGAATTGCTGGGGCAGGTAAGCAGGCAGTCTGGAGAGACCAGGCCACCTTGTCCTGACTTAACGCTGCACTTCATGGAGCCTGGCTTTCAGATAGCCTCTGCTACTCACCCCCTGGAACCAGCTCACTTAATTTTGCTTATGGGGTTTGTACTAAAGAGATGTTAATGCTGTTCGCCCCATCACGCCACCGCAGAATACCTGTCAGTCAGCGAGGGACATTTTCTGAGAAGTTTACATTTACTGGCTTGCAAGGCTGGGAGGGAGACAATCACTTTTTGGCATGATTAATTTGTGAATCGGGGCCATATAATATCTTGCTTCCATTAGGGCTTGTGTACCTAAAACGTAAAAGCGGTTTGCCTTTGTCGTGCGCACACAGACAGAAACAGAATCATGTCTAGACCACTTACTTAAGGGTTAAGTGTCTCACCTGCTCTTCTCCGTTGACTTGGCCAGGTATTTCCAGACTGTAAGACATCTGACTTGTTATTATCCTCAGATTAAGCATCAGCGAAGTTGCTTAAACCTGGTTTAAGTGCCAAAATAGGCCCTCTTAATACAGCCCTTTTGTTCTTGCAACTGTTGTCCCTCTGGTCCATTCCCAGCCCCTCCTTCCCCTCACTCTGCCTGGGGTTTGCTGGACTTGCTAAGGGCCTCTCTGCGGCTAGAAATGGATCTTCTTTTTTCCAGAATCTCTTTGCTGTCTTGAGCTCTCAGGGTGACTGCCTAACACCTGCAAAAACCCCACATCCCTCTGTAAATTGCATGAATCCCTTCCTGACAAATGAGAGGCCATTGCCAGTGACAAGTTAACCTGGACATTCCCTGCATGCTGCTTTATGCTTTCCAGCCAGCACTCTGAGGTAAATGGGCGATTTCAAAACACAGCATCTGGCCAGCTGGCTGTGTAATCTGGGGTCAATTGTGACTTTCAGGATCCCACTGCTCCTGCCCCTGTACATCACAAACATGAGCTCTGTCTCTTCCAGCGACTGGGTAGCAGCTGAGTAATGCTGGGTAGGCTCAGTTTCCCAGCAAAACTCCCTGCCAGCTACAGCTGTGTGGTTGTCTTTTCCAATCTATGGCTACCAACAAGGTGTTTTGCCCTCTCTTTGGGTTTGGTGGTGACATTGTAGCTCTCTCTGGGGGGACTTCACTGCCCCTTCTTGCAATATAGCTGCCAAAAGCTCAAATGAGAATACAGCCCCTCACCACTGGAAGGTTTGTCCTCTCCATGGGGAAGCCCTACCCTCCAGATGAGGTCTCTGCAGCTGAAAGAGCCGGGTCTGGGCCCACACTCCCAGGCAGCTCCAGGGAAACTGAGGCAGAAATTCACTCTCTGAGAACCGGGACCCAGCAGCTTCCCAAGCCCTTTCTAGGTTTCTTATTGGTAGCTGGTATGACACATTGACCCCAAGGAACAGATCAGCCAGTGGAGGTATGTTTATTCCCCTCTGCTCACAGAGTAGGACAGGGTTGCCCCCTGCAGCGATGTCTCTAAGGCTGTGCCTGTTCTGCTTGACAATCTTCAAGTACTGCCAGCTACTTCACCTGCTCCCTCCTTGGCCATTTGCCCAGTCCTCCTCTTTTCCTCCTCTGCATTCCCTCTCTGGGTGACCTTATTTACAAATTTTGCATATATAATCTCCTGCTCATGACTCACAGAGTGATCACTTTCCTCCTAGCCTGTCCTGCGCTGTCCAAATTAATTCACAGTCTGTCTTTCTGACAGCACTTTGTGGACACCCACCTACTGGCTTCAGCTCAATACAATCAAAGTGGTTTTAAATCTTCTTGTGCTTGCTCTTCCCTGCTACCTTTCTTGATGTTTCTTTCTTACCAACCGCTCAACCCCTTGGTCCTCTTGTGTTCACTGCTCCCAGAAACCAAAATGACCAGACTTAATAATTTAGGATTCCAAATGATTACACTTTCCTCACTCATTATAGGCTGTATAATGGTTTCACCTTTCTCTAAATACCCATATCTGACCTTGCTCTAAATACCCATATCTGGGCCCTGCCGAAAACTAGCTGGTTATTCCTGAAGAATATCTCTAAGATCCAACTCTTCCCTGTCTACCCAGCTGAAATCCCTTTGGGATGCCCAGGTTTTCTGAGCAATCAGATTTCTGCCCCACTTATCAGTTCTGTGCAGAGTACCACACACCCTTATCATTGGGATTTTCACTGGGAACCTCCAACAGGTCAATGCTAAAGGGTCCTGCGGAGTGTGTCTCACCGATCCCTTAATGAGACCCTCACATGAGCTGTGAAGTGCGTGTGTCTTCTGCAGATGGCCTATTCTGACCCTGCTCCATCTAACCATCTCATAAAAATTTTCCACTGTAGAGATACTGACTCCTGCCTGTCTGCCAGCCATGCCAGTTCTGACACGCCACTGCATGTTTCTCCTGCGTTACTCCCTCTGCAGCAGAGGAGCAACCTGTAAACACTAACAAAGCATTTTCTTCTTCTTCCAGATCCCTCCTAAATCCACTGTGCCACTCTGCCTGCTGACAGCAACATACTTGATGCCTGCAGCTGCTACCCAGCATCTACCTTCATGCCTGTTAGTGCTCCTTTGCCTGTGTACAGTGTCTTTGTTGGCTCTAAGCATGTCCTTGGGATGTACGTACACTTGTGAGCATGGGACTGTCCCTCCACAGCATTCTTGCAGCGTGCTCAGCAAGGTGAAACCATTATACAGCCTATAATGAGTGAGGAAAGTGTAATCATTTGGAAGCCTAAATTATTAAGTCTGGTCATTTTGGTTTCTGGGAGCAGTGAACACAAAATTGGTTTTAGGGCTTGCAAGTCTTTGTGGAAGCTTCCGTTTCCCAGGCACATTGCTGTTGTGTTGTCTCTGTCAAATGTAGCAACTTTGGCTCTCCTCCCACAGATTATCTGGGCATGTAAATGACCTAAAACAGATACACTCTCATTTTCTCATGCTGTGATTTTACTTACACCCCCCTGTGGTACATGACAATAAAATTACCCCTCTTATTCCTTTCCCACAGACAACCTTGCAGGCTTGTCAGTCAGCATCACGTGCGCAGTCCTCCATCAATTGCTTTTGGGACCTCGGGGGTGATTTAGGAAGGATCTGTTGTGCTGTAATTCACCTCTGTTTGCCTTTAGGAGAAGGATTCTGGTTTCCATGCTGTTTCCTCTTGTGCCTGCATGGCTCTTTGATCACAATTTGACTCCTCAGGCCTTCAGAATTACAGCTGTAGGGTTTGCCCATAATCCTAGTGACACATTGTTTCCCGACAAGCTATGGACTTTACTTGCTCCCAACTTGTGATTAACGCCTATTTCTGACAGACTCTGTGATTCTGCTGTTGCCACAGACTTCCTGTTTCTTACCTGGATTTAAGTGCTATTTGGGTCTAAAATACTCTTCACCTTCTCTATCGCCTGACCTTCCACATTTTCACTTTAAAATAAGGAAGATTTCGATCTTGAATCCACTTCTCTCTCTCTCATTTTTGTCCCCACTGACGCTTCTGCACAACATACAACCAGACCTGTGCCAGTAACTCAGGTGGAGAGCCTGCAAGAGCCTGGTGCCCTCACCAGCACTTGTTAACAAGGTTCCTGTCTTGAAAACACAAGCAACAGAGCTCTGACATGCCAGCGAGGTCTATGTCAAATAAACCCCTTATGCTTTCTCATCTTCCTCCCCAGAAGACTTTATACATACACTGAAGTGTTCACTCTTGGGGCTGAGTTTGAGCCGGTCAAGCCAGGATCAGAATTGCTTCCAGGCAGGAACCTTTTTAATCAAATGTTTCTCTTCTTCCCGCTTATTATGCAGTGTGTGCTTCTGACACCAGGGGAAACAGGAGCAGGATATCAGAGTTGGCTGCCAGCTGCAAGCCAATGGGCATGTTCTTCTTCCCAGGGCAGGCCCTAATGGTGAGATACCCCCTGCTCCTGAGCAGTGCCAGTGGGGTGTGGAACTGCTCCGGGAATCCTCATCTATAGGAAAAACATGCATCATGCGAGTGATGTGGTTAGTGAGTGGTTGTAGACAGCGGTTACTGAGAATTTCAATATGTTTGTAGATGTTAGTTCAGCCTTGAGGAAGGTTTTTTAGAAAAAAGATAAGCAAGGAGGAAGACAGTGCAACGGCAGTGTTTTCCAGCCTTTAGGCAGTGGATGACTTCTATAGAGACAGAATTTTTTCAGTGGGCTCAACTTCACTGTGCAGGGGCCACATCTGCATCCGGTAACTTTTTAGAGGTCTGAAAGGTCTGAGCATCTAAGCATATGCTCTGGAGAGAGGGAAGGGAGAACAGCCAAGCACTGAGGGATGAGGAAAACAGATTGTCCAAAGTATTGTTCCAAGAAGTTCAGTGTACCCTGAGCTGCAGAGGATGGTAAGCTTTGTGAAGGACAGATGTGCTTACATGGTTTTACTTTGAAGCTTTTTCTCTCAGAATATACAAGATTTGCTTTATGAAGTGTGTGACTTGACTTAAAGATTTGCTTTACTGTGTGACCACTGCATACCTTACCAAGCTCCTAGCAGGCAGAACCGCCATGAGGTCTTGGGAATTGGGTCTAACAGAAGTAATGGCTTGTAGGTTAAAAGTAGAAGGTGATGCATTTCTCGGGAGTGGAAGGCCTAGAGGAGAAGGTGTCCGGCTGTGCAAAAAGCTTCCTGACCACAGGACGCATCTCTCTCTTTGCATTGCCTGCCCCAGAGAAGTGATCATTCAGGTTTATTTTTCCACCTGGATGTACAGAGCCAGTGTGAATGCTGGAGCTCGGTGTTCCACTCCCTTCCCGCATCTCCTGCTCGCTGGCAGAGAGGGAAAAGCACTGAGGGAGGACTACACCAAGCTTGCCCTAAAAGCAGTAACTGAATAAGATTGCTGTTAGCAGTTCTCAGACTGAGAGCTCCAGCCAGTCATGTTGGTGTGTAAAAGGAGTGATTACCCATGTTTCAACTATGGAACCAGAGCATCCAACTGAGGTTTTTATTCAGGAGCAAACTCGTAGACCTTTGCAGGGAGCCGTTGAACTCTCTTCATCCATCCCAGATCTGGCAGATGGATCAAAGCCCACTCTGCCAGTGGATATCCCCTTCATGCTGAAGAAATGAAGCACAATTTCGTCTTGCTCTTAACTTGGTGTTCTGCCTCCACATTCACAAAGGAAATTACTTCCATTTTTCTGTAATATTTTTTGTATTTTATAATATCAGTAGTGACCTCCTGGTCAGACATTTCAGGAAATTTAATGACCAGCTGTGAGAAGAGACCTTGGCTTCACCTTCTATCTTCCAGGCTTGCATAAGCTGCCAAAGTCGTTACTGGCACGTGCAGCAGCACTGACATTAGCTGGGGGTTACCAAGGTAAGGTTTTCCTAGATACTTCTCCTGCCTGAACTCTGGGCAAATAGGGTTCACAAATCCCTATTTGTGCAGGCAGAAAATGTCATTATTCTGTCCAATTATAATCCCAAACTTAAAAATCAATTGAGGCAGGTATTACATTAAGCAGGTTTTGCTTGAGTAAATATTTTCCATTTGGAGCCTAATCTTTCACTTAATAATCTAAAGTAATTTTATTAATTTTTTTTTTTGGTTTGCAAAAGAATAGTAATGTCTGTTCCATTAGGAGTTGTTGCTGGCTTAAGAGGATTTTACTCCCATTTTATGGTTTGGTTCAAAGAAAATTTATTCTTGCAATAAGTATAATGATTCTTAGCTAACATTGTCTTCCCAGCTGCAGTTGGACTGTAATAAAAAAACCTTTGGCTTTTGTTACACTTGCACATTCTTGGCTGCCAATAATGATTAATCTTTCCCCCTACAAGATCATCTTATTACTTGGGTTTGACTTAGGAGCTGCTGTTCCCTCCGGAGCTTGATAAGGGCTTTCTCCCAGAGCAGCTCTGATGCAGCGCAGGTGTGACCTGCAGTGCCTCCCTTTGTAGTCTGTCTTTGCCCCTTAATTGCTGATCTGTGGCACTCCGCTTTCTAAGCTCCTCTGCACAGGACTGCTATTTTGGGGATGACAGAGAATTAATTGCAAGAGGACTTCCTGAATACCTCCATGCATGGAAGGGCCCTCAGTGTCCCCAGCTGCCCAGCAGGGAGGATTGTCTAGACAGGCTGCTCGGTGAGTAGATGCAGGGGTGGAGGGCAGGCTCCCACTCCTCCCTGACCTTAGGCACGCTGCAGAGGGCACTGGCACCCACCCAAATAAACAGGCAGTGATCTGCACCACTGCCACCTCTCAGCTGTGCTTAGAAGCCCTTTCCTGCAGGGCAGCATTCCCACAGCTCTCAGTGGGACAGACCGTATCCCAGCCATCCTGGTCTGGAATCTCCTGCTCGTATTGTCAAGGCGTTTCTTTGTTGGTCCCCTCTCGATAGACAGGGAGGGATGGGAATGCACCCCAAAGGTGCGGGAGGAGGCCAAGAGTATATGGCTGGTCTAGGTAGATGTCTCCAAAAGCGCTACAGCGGATGATTTTGGGGCATCGCCAAACATATGGGACTGGAGCTTCATGCTGAGAAAATAAGTGTTTTAATTCATGGCCATCTTGGCAGTGTTTTAATGGTTCATAGTAGTAAAAACCCTGGCAACAGGAAGGAAAGAGATACTTAACCGATTTAAGAGAGACCTTTGCCATTAACAGGACATACATGCTTTCTGATCAGCTTGTCACATCGGGCATAACTGAATTTGTGGTAGATGAATTTGCTGTACTGTCTCTCCGCCTTTGCCTGTGTGATCTTTTGGGCAAGATAATCGCACCAGAGATGTTGCATAAAGGAACCTCTTCCCCGGCCTGTGCTCTGAAAGGTGGCTGATTCTATGGCAGGACCGGCAGCTCGTTGTATGAAGAGAAGTGATCCGCAGTACCAACAATTAAAACTGAAGTGGAAAATGCATGAGACATTTGGGCTATCATCTGGAGTTCCTTTTAGAAAGCCTTTGTAAACAAACATGAGTGGTCAGGGCTGTTGTTTTACATCCATCAGAGCTCTGGTGCATACTGAAGAAAAGACTCACTTTTGACAATGGTTGTCAGCAGTAAGAGCTGCAGAACTGGTGCTAACACAGCCTTGCTCTGAGCATGGACAAAGACAAACTATGTTCAGCATCATTTCAGAAACCAAGGTTAAGTGTCGGGCTGGTCCAAGAAGGTTTTATGAGCAGTCTTAACATAACAAGCCCATATGGGTGCAAGGGGGGAGCATAAATGCTTTTTGGAAAGGAGAATTGCTTCATTTTCCCATTTCTAAAGGCTCATGATAAATTATAGCCTGAACACTCAAAACCAAAGCCCCAATGGCTTTACTGCCCATCTTGCAGTGAAATAATGGGTGTGGAGGTGAGAAGGCACTGCTAGGAGAGACACAGCTGGGCACTGGTGCACACTGAGTCACCAGAAGGAAGCCGAAATATGCTAGCATGAATATCAAACTCTGTCTACCTGCCTCCACAGTGGGTTTCTTGAGGCTTAGGGAGCACTGGGGTATCCCTACCGGTTGATGCTCTTCTGAAAGGACTTGAATCTGAAGGTGCTTTTTCACTGGAACTGAGCCATGTATATGGGGTCGAGCAAAACTATTTGCAAAACTCTGGTCAAAATCAGCAGGTCGTTTCAGCTAAGGAAGAACATCCAGCACTCGTGTGGGATTAGAGCTTCAGTCCTTTCTGACTTTTTTAAAAAAAAAATTGCTCAAGTTTTCATTTTGAAGAGCCATTTTCTTCAGAAATTTAGCTGGCTGACATGATTTTAACTGCACAAAAGCTTCTGAAACCAAAACCAAACAAATTTTCTTTTGGGTTGGCCAGTCTGTGCAGTTTGCTCTGAAAAATGTTTTTAGATTTAGGTTTTTTTGCTTCAGCAAAGGAACCTGACAATCTTTTGTTATGGGTTGGCCTGAGAATGTTTGGGTTTTTTTTTAGTTCAGTCTTTGAGAGGTCCTACCTATTCCTGCCAGCTGAGATGTTCAGCTCTGTTGGGAGATCCCTCCATCCTCTTCCCGGTCAGGAAAGGGACACAGCTGGGCCCTGGAAGACCAACTGGGTGAAGAGTGAATGCAGGACTGGCTCTGAGAGTGGACTCCTTCTGGTGATATGGTTGAGGGTAAATGTGGATGAACATCACTTCCCCCCCTGCAATGGAGCAATGCTGTTTCCTTGCCTCTCTCTGCCTGTCCTTCAACACCAAATGGATGAGTTTGCCTGCCTTTTTTTTTTAATCATTGTACCTGTATTCCTTTCCAACTACTGAGTCAGTGTTGCCATAGCATGTGTAGGGAGTATGTTTTCACTGTCCTTGCTGTTCCAGCTGGCTGCCCATCCCCATGTACCCCTCTCTGATGGTATTTCTGGGCTTAGAGCACTTATCACCTTCCTTGAATGAAGTCCGTATTTTCTCATGTCCTGCTTAGCCATTCAAGTAACGTAACAAACCCTTTCTACTGGGAGTGGGTCTGCGAGCGTGAAGGGGACTGATAAAGGCTGTGTTTTACTTTTAACCCTTCTATTTCTTCCACCAAAGCCTTTCATGCCCTGCATTCAGCCCCAGACTGGCTTGGGCAGTCACGCTGTATCAGCAGCCCACAGTTGTCCTGGGGGGATGTGGTAGTTGGGGTCACGGGTGTTTCAACTGAGCTTGCTATGCTGTACTGATGCATTGCCATATGCACAGGCACTTCAAAGAGGTTTCCATGGACAGGAAGCAGGGCAGATTAGAGGCATACTGAGGCTTTTATTTTATGCCAGGACTTCAAAACGTTCTTGCTGGCATTTCTGAGGCCCCATTTTTAACCACTCTTAATACATGTATGTAATGTAGCAGGAGGCTGACCTCTGTGAGCCACACACCGTGTCTTCATGGGACAAGAGTCACAAGACACCTCACATGCATCGGAGAGCCAAGGGGCTCCAGGGGAGGTTCACGACTGGCTCCTTCAGGTCTGCTTCCTCTAGCAGCAGGGAGTCAGCTCTCGCAGCAGCCCCTGGCCAGCCTTGCCACTCCAGGCACTGCTCTGGAGCCTGAGGCTGGCTGTCCCTGGTGCACCTGAAATGGCTACGCTGCTTTGCACCCTAGGGACATGCCATCTCCCTTGGAGTGTGCTCAGGGAGGCAGTGCTGAGGTAGCCAGAGGTCTTGGCAGGCTGGCGCGGTGGGTAGTGCTGGGATTTTGCTGCCTCTTCTTTTCTTTCATACGTTTGCACCCTTTCCAGACATGCGTCAACTCCACTCCCACAGGAGCACTGGGAAGAATATGCTCCAGCTGCTGTTCCTCTATGGTTTCTCCTCAGCAATGTAAACAGTTTACAGGGGACTTTGTAAACAGCAGATTTGTTTAGGATATTGTCTGCATTCCCGCCTCAGCATTTCCTTATTCAGCAGCCCAGGGAGAACGCTGACTGGCCGGCTGTAGGTCTGCGGCTTGCATTGTTGGAGGGGAAGATGGCGATGACCAAGAGGAAGGAGTTGTGTACACTCCTGCATTCCCTGTGAGCCTGTGGATTTGGGGGATCACACCAGGGTCACACGCACACACTGCAGCTGCATGGAAATGTTTCTGCATCCAGCAGAGAGGAAAGCTGGCATAGGATGCAGCTGCTGGTGAGCCCTTTGCAGGACATGGTTGTGTGAGAGAACAGAGTGTATGCGAACAGAGAGCTTGCTTATGCAGTGCCCAGGGCACTAGGAGGTAGATGAGAAATCTTCAAAGGTAGGAGCTTCACTTCAGAAAAGCACTGTGTATTTGAGAAGTCTCAAAGTCATTGACTCCCTGGGGAAGCTGATTGTCCACCCAGGGAAAGGAGGCTGTTAAATCATCTTGGCCTTTATCCTGTGGGAGTAACATCTGAAGATGTCTGTTCTCCTTTCAGAGCTCCTCACACAGGGATTCAGCCTGTGCTCATCAGTAGGAGGTCAGCTTCCCTCCGCCACCCCTTGACCTTTGTAAAGGAGCAGAGAAGGAAGAGGGCGATTCCTACCTGAGCTTCTGTATCTGCCGCAGAAGCTTTGTCAAACTTGAGCTGTACTTAACTCCCAGATAACCATTAAACCTCAGACACACGCACTAAAGACATGAACAGTCGTGCGAGTGGATGAGAGGAGCTTGAAATAGAGATTGACATGCCAAAAAGAGGGTCTAGGGTGGGAGCAGCAAACAGAAATGTTTAGAAGCAGTCAGGAGCTGCTGGGTGAGTGGGGGATGTTCCTCAAGCCCCCAAATGTCTATTGCAGCTGTGGGTGAGTTCAGCCTTCCTTCTGCTGAAGGAATGTTTCTAGTGAAACATTGCTTCTGTGATGTAGCTGTGCGAGGCAGGTACCCAAACAGGAGAGAATATGAGAGCACAACTTTCAGGAAGCACCTGGGGATGGTCAACAGAACCTATAGAGGAGGGAACAAAGCCTGAATGTTACAGTACACTTACTGTCTGTTGTTTTTTTTTTATTTTTTGTTGTGCTTAAGCCTGAGCAGCTTAAATCTGTGACGGGCCCTCAAGCCACTACCTCTGTACTCAAACACTTCCCACCGACAGGAGGGGTAACTGTTGGAGGCCAGCCTGGCTGCCCTATGCTGGGCTGTCAGGAACTGACAGCGGATCATTCTGCTGTTTGTTTGCCCCTGTTTCCTGCCAACCACAAGTTTGAGTCTTGAATTTAAACATCCTGAATAGAAAGGGTAAGATCTCCAAATGACACCTGTGGTTTGTTGCCAAGGAAGTCTTGCATCCAGAAGACACAAACAACTTCACAAAGCCAAACACGGGGAGAAGCAATCTGACCCCATTTTCCGCAGCATTGGCTTCCCAAGGATGTGGCTGCTGGTTGCGATTCAGAGATGGTCTCCACCTCCCCTGTTAGCATGACTGTGTGAGGGGCTGGTGACCCACTCTGGCCATGTCCACATGTTCACCATTATTAGGAAGGCCATCAAGTTCTTCCTGCTTCCCTCAGAGGCATGGATGTATGGCACGGACCCAGCCTGGCCCGGGAACAATCAGAAGGGCTGAATTTTGGACGTCTCTGGATGTTTAAATACCATGTAAAAACCCTGTTTTCCTTTGGGGGATGTGGATAGTTGGGCGTTGTCCAGCAGAATCCTGTTGACTTTCTGGTGAGCTTTAACTGTAAATATTTGAACAAAAAATTATCTCGTGTTAACCTTAGCAAAATTTAATCTATCTGTAAGTAGTGAAATCTGGCTTAAGTCACAAGTGAAAATGAGAGTGGCAGTTTCAGGTGATACCCCAGTGGATGTTTGTCCACATCAGGACAGAAACCAGCATTTTGCCCATCATGGATGGCAGCTTGTTCATCAGGAAGGGCTGAAAGGGCAGCTGCAATTGCTGGGCAGGATGGAGGTGTATTGGCTGAGTTTAATATGGTCCTGAACAGGAAAGCAGGAGGGCTTCAGGTCGTGATGGAAGACTGAGATGGAAGATGGAAAGCACAGGGCTGTCAGAAAAGTTGCTAATTCTCAAATCTTTCTGTTTCATTGCAGGGTCTGGAGTTTGCCTGTAGCTTGGGACCAGTTTTGATATAAAACCCAAAGCATAAGCAGATTTTCAGCTCTGCTTTAGGTAAAATCCCCCTCTGCTCAGCTCGCTGACCTGCATTGTTCCCTCTTGGGAGGACAGTGGATATTATAGGAAGGGCTCAGTTCACTCCTTTCTTCTCTTGGATTCTCACCTTTGTCATGGTGAAGAGGAGGCAGGAAGCTCTCTGGGAACCTCTGCCTTCCCTCCACGGCCTCTCTGCCTAATTCATTCCTGGAACTCTGCTAAGGCCTGCAATAGGGATGCCGAACTCCCAGAGGGCAGAGCTGAGTCCAAGGGAAGGAATAAGAGTACAAATTACTGAGGAGAGGCTGAGCAGATGCATGGATGGAGGGAGACAGCAGCAATACCAAAGCAGAAGTGGGAAAGAACAATATGGCCATGGGGGCCATAAAGCAGACAGGCATGAGAAGAGTGCTCCTGCAGCCCTAGAGGACCACGCTGGACTGGTAAATGCTGGAGATTCAAATACTCCCAAGCAGACCCAAATGTGCAATGTGATCCTCATAAAAACATCTTCCTTAAGTAAGAAGTCTGAACAGGCTGGGGTTCCTCAAAGCTGGCAGCATTAGTGGTGCAGGAGGTGAGCAGGGGAAAGGACAGGTCAGGAGCGAGGGGCAGAGCTGGCTGCCGGGGCAGCGGGACAGGAGCGAGGGGCAGAGCTGGCTGACGGGGCAGCAGAGCTGGCTGACGGGGCAGCAGGTCTGGACCAGGGCACTGGCAGAAGGTCTCTGCAGTTCTGCTCAGGAAAGATATTTCAAGCATGGATGTTTCCAAATGAGGAGGAGCTGACAGCTGCCCCCCACAGCCCTCAAGTGCCTTGAAATCCCACCTTCCTTTACGATAAACAGGTGCCTTGCTTGGTTAGATCCCTTGAGTGGAAACATCTGGAAGCTCCCAGCATTCACTCCAAATTCACCCTGCTCAAGACAGCCAAGCAGGCAGGTACTGTTCCTTTTGTACCCGGTCCCTCTTCCAAAGGGAGCGAGTGCAGGACGTTGTTGGGCTGCGCTCTTGTATTTTGACCTGGGCTGAACTGTGTCTGGGAGCCCATCAGGGAGGGAGATACTCTTCTGTGGTGCAGCTCAGCCCTGCTTCCTGTTTCAGGCCTTGGCTTCTGTGTAGGGACTGACTCCTGCTGTGTCTTGTGCTCTTGCCATTTCCTCTGGCAGAGAAAAGCCCTGCTCTGCTGGATTTGGCCCCTGAAGCAGCAGAGTGCTTAGCAGCAATGCTCGGGCCTTGTGATAAAGCCCTGCACGCAGGTCTTCAGGCTCCTGGCCGTGTCCTCCACCTCCCTGGGTGCTGCATGGGCTCACCTGATCTTTTGGTTGCCGCCTTCTGGAAGGGAGGGCAGCTGAGTTTGCTGTGGCCGGTTGGTAGCTCTGTGATGCTGCCTGAGCTCGGCAGTATCACAAACCCACTACTGATTGTTTCTTCTGCTGTGGAGTGAGAGAGGCCACGCCAGAGCACCCTGTACAAACTGGTGTGAAGGGAAGGATGTACAACCACACTCCTAGTGTTTATTATCCTTTTTTGCGTATGGATGTAGAGAGGAAGCAGGTGAAAGAGGATGGTAAAGCCCCTGGGGATCCAGGCACCTTCCGCCACAAATGAGGCCCTGCTGCCTGGGTACCCAAGGCTGGCAATGCTGCAGTGGCAGAAGATCCCCATCTCGAACCGCAGAGGGGGCGAGCAAAGGTTCGCAGACTAAGACCAAGTGAGGCAGTGCTGAAAAACGCTGCCTTTGGGTCAAAGCAGTGCCCTCAGTTGTGCGATACTGCTGTCAGGTGGTAGAGTGCAGGCACAGAGAGCGCCTTGGTCCCAGCAATGCTTTCTGTCTTGGCTCTGCAAGCTAACTTTGCCAATCCTTGTGCCGCAGGGACATCAGCGAGGGAGCACGTCTTGTGACCGGAGCAGTGCCCGTGGAGCTGAGCCCTGCAGGTTTCATCTCCAGGCCCTGCGACTTTGGCGTGATGAGAGATTACGACGGTAGAGTTGGGAGCAAGGCTTGCAAGATGGCAAGTGCTGTCTAATTAATAGGGAAGATGATTGTTAATAAACTGGGCATGATAATACTTCGCAGGGGTGAGAAGGGCTGATGAATGTAGAGCCACTCGAAGACCTGTGAGTACCTCAAGTGCTGTTATGTGCACAGAGTGTTTCCAAGCAGGTTTGGTTCTCCCAGCCTGCCCCATGTGAGGGGCTCGGAGCTTGTCACGTGCGTGCAGGCGGGCTGGCATCGGCGGCTCCAGCAAGCTGTAACAATTCCCATTTAGGTTTGACCTTTTGCTGGATATTAAAGCCTTGCTGTGGCTCAGTGAGATGAACACTGCAGCAAACACAATTCCTCAAGATGAAATATCTCTCCAGTGGGTAATTCCAGCCTCATTTGAGGGTGGTTGTATTTTTTTTTCTTTTCCCTCTGAATCATTTATTCCTGGTGTCAGGAAGGTGTGGAATGACTTTCCCCCCTGGCTTTCAGAGCTTCATTGATTCTTCAACTCCCACTCCTGCAAATCTGCTGGAACAGCAGCCCTTTGCCTCTCCAATTTTCCCAGGAGGGGGTTGAGGAAGGGGAGGGTCTCAGGAGTGGGGGAGCTTTTCAGTGAACCCATTCACAGTCTTGGGGAGATGCCGTCATATTTTAAGCTCCATAGTCCAGAGGCAGTGTCTTTTGATTTGTAGGTTTTTCACCTTAAATGCCTTCTGAGCACTTGTCTGTCTGGATGGGGAAGGGGGAAATAGAACACATCGGAACTGCTGGTGAAAGCAAGTTTTGTGCTGGAAGGATGGGGAGTGGGGCATGATCCCAAGTCTTGGGTGACCCTGAACACCATTTGGACATTGACACAGGTTACCAAAGGCAGGGCAGGTCCCTGCCTGTCTGAGCAGTCTTCAGAAAGAAAAGGAGCAGGATGCATTACAGCAGCTCCCCGAGAACAGGGAAATAGTGACATATCAATGGTAGAAAGGGGAACGGTGAGCAGGATCATCTGCTACAATCAGTGTGTATGTGTGTATGTATGTGTGCAGCACCTATGGGAATTCCTGAGATTGTACAGAGCGCCTGAGACCTTTGGCCCTTCCTGCTTTCTGGTCCTCTGTTGCAACTTAACGCCTTTGCTCACAGCGGGTATGAATCTGGTCCCTTCAGCAAAGAAAAGCAATCTACTCACAAAATATGCGTAGTGAACAAATTCAATCATTGCATGTCTGCCAGACAGGAGTGACTGAACCCAGGCCTCTGCCTGTCATCATCAATCTATTTGCAGTCCTGTATCTGAGTTCACACTTCATGTTCTCCAGTGCAGCTCCCGTCTCTGGGCTCCTGGGAGACACGGAAATGCTCTTCTTCCCTCGTGGGGGGAGATGGAAGGGGAAGAAGCAATGGAGTGAGACCTGGAGGAAACAGGGTCCCAGAGCCCCGTAAGAACTCAGGAACCCAACCCAAGAGGTACCATCACATCACTCTGTGATCCTTTCTCTGTATGGGAGCAGGCCTGAGCCACCACTGCTTTGCACTTTGGTGTGGCACTGAGGGAGGTAAGGGAGCCAAGTGGGTGTGAAATGCAGGGCGCTGCTTGACACCTCTCCAGCAGAGGAGCAGATAGAGCAGGACAGCTGCCACATGCACCCTGGCTTTTCAGCAGGGCTGAATGGATGCCCTCTGTCCAGCAAAGCTTGTCACCAGGAGCTTGCTACCAAGCTCCATAGCTTTGATTTAAGGAGTTTCAAGCATTCTGACCATGCCCGTTAGCGCTTACACGATTCCTCTGCCAAGTAGTTGTCAATGTTTCCATTCGTTCTGCGCTTGGCCCAGTTTCTCCTGTTTATTATCCTAAATGTGCCCAGGATGTCCCTGCTCCCCCTCCCCAGCACTCACTCCAATTCCATTTAATTTCTACTTCTTCCTATGAATCACTGTCATGTAAGCACCATTCAAAGGGCAGAAAAATAAAGGGAGGTGGACGTTCACAGAGATGCTGTGCTCCTCCAGGCACGGTGCTCTGACATCAGTGTCGGATAGGCTCAGACAGACATAAGAACAGTAAGAAATGCAAAGGGGTGCTGCCGGGTGGCTGCAGGGGAGCTGGGGACTGGAAAGCGATGGAGGATGCTCAGTGCTGGCAGATATTTAGGTCACTCTTTATTGCAGTGCTACACAGGAACAAAAAAGATCAATATTTATTAGTTGCAGAAAGCATAATTTTGCATGAAAAACATCAATCAGCATGTCAGCTGAGACAATGTCATTACATCTTCTTTACAATTTGGTCAACATCCCAATGAATAAGGACATTGTTGCCCTAGATAGAGCCGGGGAGTGAAGGAAGAGTTTAGTACAGTGCTGTGATTACAGGGGAGCAAAGCAGGGGCTGCAGTAGTGTTTAGTGTCACAGGATGGTCTTAGGGGCTCTGGCTTTGGCTCTGGTTCTCTACCTCATTGTTCTGCGTGGTCAGTTTGCCATTGGGGTCTAAGTACCACCAAGAGAAATTCACTACTTCAGAGACAGGTCCTAATTTTTTAGTGAATTTTTTCCCGGTGAAATAAGCTGCTTGCCAGCTGGGCTCAGGGTGAAAGCTCCCTGCATAAGGTGGTATTGCGTAATTATGGGCTTTGTGGGATGTTTATACCATCCTTTAAGGCAACCCAGCATATGTGGTGAGGATGTCTGTCAGTCCTGGCTCTCCTCCAGTCATTCTTGGGCACATTGACTCCAGCCCAATCTGACCAGTGGGTAGAGGTGTACAGTGTTGGGTATAGACCACAGACCTGAGGGCCACATGCGGCCACCAAAGCTGTTTGTTCAACCCGAGTAGCAAGTTCGGTGGCTAGTCAGCCAGTCTGCGTGGGCAGGCTGGTGGGGCATGCATGGCATGGGGAGCCTTGGACCTGCCAGACAGGCTGGCTCTCACTGGCTGGCTGGTGAGCCAGGGATGTGGGAAAGGGCTGTGGGCATTGCCATGCAGAGAGTGGGAGGCAGCTGGGAACGGCAATAGCACGGAGGAGGCAGAGGAGCTCTGGGGCGGCCTTCAGTGGGATGGAGAGGTGTTTGAGAGGATCTGGTGGGAAGCAGGAAGATGAGGAAGGTGGAAGTTGTTGCAATTTTACAGCTGGACACAAAGCCAAAGGCGACAAGCTTCTGGAGCTCCACTGCGTGTAGACAGCTGCCGCTAAAACTTCTCCTTGCTGTGGGTCCAGCAGGCAGGGCCAGCTGTGGTACAGTCAGTGCTAAAGAGGGGTTATAGCCCTCCCTGCCCCTGTGTGACTGGCAGCCTGTGCCTGAGCACACAGCAGCAGCAAGATCCCCTTATGCCTCTGCAAAAGCGGTTCAAATCCTGCCATTTCCAGTGCTGTGCTGGCCCCAGCAGAGATACAGGAGCACAAAGGCAGGCATGGAAACAGCAGGCCCTGTGGTTTTACAGAACGCCTGAGTCAGGACTCCTGGGTCAGGATTCCCGGCAGTGCTGTTGGCTCCCCTAGGGCAAGCCACAAGTCAACCACGCGCACTGCAATTGCAGAACTCGGCTTCCACTTAGACACCAAAATAATCAACTCAATAAGAACTGCTTTCTCTAGTCACTGGGGGCATAGTGACTTTTCAGAAAAGTCCTGCTGTAAAAGTCATGATTGGAGCAAGCAGTCTCTAGCCCCATGCTGGATGTAAGCCAGGAAAGTGTGCCCCTGGCTTGGTAAAAAGATCCTGACCAGTTCATAGGCTGGTTGTGAGTCTTAATCTAGGTGTTTGTAGATAAAAGGTGTCGTCAAATGAAGATGAGTGGCTCTGTCTGGCTATCTGAATGATGAATGAGGTGTTGCTCCATACAAGCAGAAGGGAGCTCCATGTGCATCCTGAAATACAGTTTTTAAGACAGCTGTTTCTGGTTCCACAGCCTGCCTAACCTGACAGTCAGCCCTTTTGTCAGTGAGAGAGGCCATTGAAGAGGTGGTATAGTCAGAAGGCTTGGTTTAAAGGACCCAGGCACCTGCAACCCACCTGCATTATAGCTGCTGCTGCAGAGATTTGGGGATCTGGTATCTCTAGCATAGGAGGCAGGAGGCTGAGGGATGTCTTGAGCGTAGGAGCTCGGGACTGCGGCATGCTGTGCCGCATCAGGGTCCGGCATCAATGTGTTGATCCCCAGAGAGTGTGGGGTGACTGTAGCGCAGTGTAGGTGAGACAGTGAGCCTGGGTGGGTAGGGTTTGAGGGTTGTGTTGCGTTGAGGAGCATTGGGAAGAAATGAGTTTTCAGCCCCACTTTTGCTCTGCCAGTTGCAATGCACAGAGCAGGCAGCTTTGCCGCATGGAGTCTCAGTGAGGGAACCATTAATTTTGTATTAGGACATAAAAACTGTTTGAGCTGAACAGACCGATAGTCATTCCAGCCTAGTATCCTGTCTCCACCAGAAGCCAAGGCTGGATGCCTTAAAGGAAGGCATAAAAATCCCATAATGCACATAATTGTGCAATACTACCCTATGGGGGAAGATTTCACCCTGACCCCAGCTGGCAGGCAGCTTATACCCTGAAGCAGCAGAATCAATAGCTGTTATGATTTTCATTTGAGCTAGTGTCACTGCGAATGCTGTTCTTATTCACATAAACGTCTGATCCTGTTGTGAAACTCTCTAATGCTGTTTGTTATGCTGCTCTTTTGATATTCTGGCAAGGAGCTGATGTTCTCAGAGACAGTGTTCAGGATAGATCCTGGATGATCTGCTCCAGCCTGCTCGTAGGAGAGCAGAAGAGGAGCTTAGCCCTTCCCTACCACCCCAGCCAGTCCCTGCCTCTTCTTGTGCTCTATATTAACTCTCCCCATGGCCCTGCTGTAGAGTGACCATGGTGGGGAGGAGCAGCACTGGTCATTCATGGGTCTGTATTGGTTTTCAGCTCAGGTATTGCCCTACAAGTGGCTGTATACCAAAGGTAAGTTTCTTTGTCTCTGGAATATTTGCAGGATATTCCTTAGAGAGGGATTGTGGGGCTAATGGGAGACTGGTTGATCTGTGGCCAGGTGTAACCTCCTTACCACTACTTCAGGTAATGGAAGCACTTTCTTGTCTGGCAGTGCCCTGTCACTCCTTTCCTCCTTGGACATCCCAGCCAGACCTCCTGCTGTTAATGCCAGGTAAAGCCTGCTGGCGAGCTGAGCAGGCGGTGTGTGACAGGGACCGGAGCAGTTGGAGACCAGGACAGTGGCTCACTGCAATGTTTGGGAGGAGAGCTTGACATGACTTCAACTCTGATGAGAACATTTGGTTAGATTTTCACTAAGTAAGTAAACCCATAGATTTTTCACCCAGAGAAGAAGACCCACTGCCAACTAGCCATCTTTAGGGTGAGATACTCAGCCCAGAGACTGCCTCTTCCTCTTGTCTGGCTTCCCTCAACCCCCACCAGCCCTGAGCATGGGAGAAGTTAAAAGAAGACTACCCATGAAGGAGCGGCAAAGGTGTGTTTGCCTGCTAGCAAAACAGGAGAGGGGAATGAAGGCAGAAGAGCAGGTCTCGTCATGTAGAATGGGGAGGAGGTGACACAGCCCGTGATAATTGGACCATTAAATCTAGCAAAAGCACCGACACTTACACAATGTGGCTCAGGGAAACAAACGTTCTGTAGTAACAACAACTCTCCAATAGCAAGCAATAATAAGTATCTGCAATCATTCTTTTGCTGATCCAGTGCTTAATCCTATTATTCAGACTCCAGGTCAAATTGTCCTCAAACCACGGTGCAGAGGCCAGATAGGTTTACAGAGATGTGCAGGCGTGACTGAGAGGAAATTTTGGCTCAGAAATCCATTTGTAAATGTCTCTCAAATGTCCGCTTTTGTGTCCTGTGCCTCCTCTCTGCCAGTCCTTCTGCCTCCAGCAATCTCCGTATCAGAGGGAACCATCCCAGTCCTCATGGTCAAGCCCCCTTTATTCTGCCCCACATCTCCTCATGAGTCTCACTCGCCAGCTACAAAGAATGCCAGAACTGCCTGAGATGGTCACAAAATTGGCTTAAAATCCTTATAGTTTACAAATCTGGCTTTAACTCTTTATTTATTGTAGGTCTGGGGAGGAGGGGTTTAATCCTTGAGCTGCATTCTCAGACTTTTCAGCTGTGAGAGGCAAGAGTACCATTTTTGTAATAACAGAAGTGGAATTCTGCATGCAGGCACAGGGCCCCAGGAGTGGGGTATTGAAGAACACCACCCTGTTTCTGAAAGCTTCACGGTAAAGGCCAGGCTCTTGGCAGTTTGGGACTTCCAGGGCTGATAGCCGTCTGGACAATATCTTTATAGATTCTTAATTCACCAACTCTAATCCTGCGGAGGATATCAGTCCCCGCCTGATTGTTGTTCATACTGTAAAGTACAGGTGCAAGGTTTGACCAAGGCTGCTTAGATCTGATGTTGGGCTTGTGGTGCTGAGTGGCTCTGGCCAGGGGCAAAGCCCAGGTCCCATGTTTGGTGACCAGGTCCTGTTCGGCAGCAGGGTGTGAACGTGCTCATAGCTGGGGTGCTGGCAGGAGTCCTGGAGCTCGAGGCACTCTTAAGATGGGATTAAGAGCAAAGACAAAGAGAATTTTACCTCTCTTCTGGCTTGGGGTTTTCAGCTCTTTTTCAGCTGGGTAGAGGACTTGGAAGGGCAGAAAAACACTTTCTCAATCCCGTGTCTGGCCAGGCAAAGGATTGCGTAATGCCGCAAATGTTCCACTTGTGCTGTTCAAGTGCAGGTGACTTTGCTGGGTGTTGCTTCTGTCTTGGTTTACTCTGGGCTTTGGGCTACGAAGCTGTGGTAGAAAAATGACTTACAAGTGTTAGCCAGGTATTTTCTAGGCCTGACAGCTGCATGACACGCAGGACTGACCAGAGCTGGTAAGAGGTGTCCGTTTTTCCTGAGTGCAGGTACACTTTAGAGCTAGTGATTCAGCATTCAGATGATATTTCTCCCACAGCAGCATCCTTCCTGAATAGCGGAGCACTCCTGAATTGGAGTGAATGATGCTAGTGTGTGAGAACACCTACTATATTTTTACTATCACTTGAATGGTAGGATGTGCCTCCTTTCTTCAGTAGGTATAGCCCCAGCTCACTGTTCCTGTATTGCTTCTGAATCAGCTTCACTGCTTCTCTTGCACAATTGCATAGGTCCTGATAACAGGACAGGAGTGCAACCCTCCACTGGGCAGGAAGGGATTGAATTGGGACAGAAAGAGATGCCAGATTGTGTGACTTGGGTGTTGTGAGACACTGGGCTCAGGGCTGGGGACAGTGTACGGCTGGAGTCTCCTTGGTGCAAGGTGAGCTGATCATGAAAAGCTTGTGACTCCATGTAACTTATTCCCTCTCTGGGGCCGTCTGTGCTCGATTATGACTTCCCAGAGATGTCTGGAAAAGGGAGATGCCTGGGATATATTTGTTTTCCTCCTTTCCCTTTGAGGCCTCTTCCATAATTGTTGGAGACTTCTGCAGCTTGGGGCTGACCTTCTCTGCTTGGGCTGGACCAATGCTCCCTTCGTGAGTAGGTATTAACAGCAGGGGAGGGCAGGACCTGTGATAACTCAGTCTGGCAGTCCCAGCCCCGTCAGCACCAATGTGATGGAATAGTCTTTGGAGACCTAAAGAGCTTCAGTCAGCTTTTCTTTTTGAAAAGTGTTGTTGTAAAAGCAGTAAAGGAAAGTAACCATACAAAGCCCTGAAAACATGGAGGAGGGGACAAAAATTGAGACATAAGAAGGTAAGGCAGTTTAAGAAAAAGGTTGAGGTGATGCCATCCCTGTAATCAGTGCTGGTGTTAGTAAATCTGGACTTGATCCTGCTCTTCCTAGCAATGAAACTCCTGCTGGTGTCCGTGTCTGAAGGTGTTAGAGTAGTGCCTTGGGGAAATGTGTGTGTTGGATGCAGGGAGACCCCAAACATCGCTGTTGCATGCACTCAGCCCTGCTGAGGAACCCCTTAGAAGGAAAGGGATATCTGGACAGTGCAGATGGCAGTGTTGTTTGGGCTCACAGCTTTGTGTCACCTGCCTGGCTTCAGAGCTTGTCCCTGCAGCTGCAGGCAAGCACGCTCCTCGCCCAGGCTGGAGCACCCCAGACCCAGGGACTTGTGGTTCTTCCTTTGAGAGGGTGTGACTGGGCAGAGGCTTGCTAGCATCAGTGTGGTTTCATTTTAACAAAGGAATAAAAGAAGGGAAATGGATTTTACCTCTGCCAAAGATTTATACCCATCTGTCTCACCCAGACCATCCCACCACTTCTCTGAGCCCCAGGCAGACTTTTGAGAGCTGGTTGCTGCTTGGTTTCCTGCAGCTTAGCAATTAGTTGGGCTTTGGGTTCCCCAAGTTCAGACCTTGGACTTTGTGGCCGAAGCACAGCATGGAGCATGTTCTGCGGTGGTGCAGTGTGAATGAAGAAACCTCATTCTTTGTTCTTTCAGCGATGGTGGTGGTGATGTCAAGGTACCATCCTATTCCCTGCATATGGTTTTCATCAGCCTCCTATTAAGCTAAGCCAGCTTGTTAACACAGCACACATCCCAAGACCCAGATTTATAAAACAGATCAGCTGCTCTTGCTGCAACATGCAGTGGCAAGTTGTGTTGCAAAATGATTATTTCCTCATGTCATGCCAGCCTGAAATTATGCCAGGACACTTTAGGGATAGAAAGCACCATTAGTTTGTGAGCAGAGTTGGTGCTTATTTCTGTTTCTCGTATTTCCATATCCCCTACACAGTGATGAGACGACTTAGTGTCCAGGAAAGTTACCCCAGCACCTGGCCCCCGCAGCTCTAAGTTAGGACACCTTGTCACCATTGTGCATTTGGAGGTCAGTGATCTGTGAGTGCTTCGTACACATGCACACTTTGAGGTGCGTTAGAGGGATCTCAGCTACCTGTGTCTCTGTCTTTACATTGCTTGCACGCCCAGCCGTGGTTCCCCAGGCTGGAAGGGCTTTGGTGTGGGGCTGGGAGGGTGGAAGACCGGATTGGCAGCTGGCTGGGCAAGGGAACCACTTCAGTCAATGCACTGGAGTTGGCCCCAGTCAAATATTTTCTGCTACTATTACCAGTCTTGTGGCATCCCCAAATGAGGCACGGGATTACAAAGCAGTCAGTTTTCGTTTAAAGCCTGACCTTGGCATCAGGCTGTTAGCATGGCAAGGAGGAGAGATGAGTTAGCTGGCAGCCTGCCTGTGTGTGGCAAGGGCTCTTTAAAGCCTCAAAGGATGCATTAGTTTGATGTCAGTGGCTTTGTTTGTGGCATTCCCCAGAATAATCATCCTCCCTCTGTGTGTGTATGTGTACATGTATCTTCTCCCTGTCTGCATCTCTGATGCTCCCCCATCCCATGTCCAAAGAGCTCAGTTAGACAGTATGGGTAACTCCAGTGAGACAGATGGAGATGGATCCAGGCCTCTGTGGGGACAGCTGCGTCTCTGACAGTCCCCTCTGGTCATGCACCTGTTAGGAACTATACTTAGCATGGGAAAACTTTCCAGAAAAGAGAAAGCAGGGGACAAGTGGGGAGGCAGAAAGGCTGGGAATTTGGCCTCATTCTTCCCAGCTGGTCCTGAAGCTCCAAAAATGCCTCTCAGTAATAGCATCCAAAAATGACAATCAGGTGAAAAGCAGGCAGCGTGCCAAGGCGTGCTGGCACTATTCGGAGACAGCCTGAGCGAGTGACGGCTTCATAACTCCTGGATGAAATGCCAGGAAGCCTGGTGTGTTTGTCCTGACAGGCCTCAGCGGTCCAGATCACTCGGCAACTGCCATATGGGAACTCTGGTAGATACTGAGTGAGGCACGTGCTGGGGAGTCACAGGTTGAGCCTTCACTGTTGCAAGATGTGAGGCAGTGCAGACTCCCGTGTTCATCACGTTATCACCCAGGACTATTGCAGTACCTCTAACGCTCCCCAGTTCAAGCAGCCCCGGTTCCTAAAGCACTCAGCAAGCTGTCCACCTGTGCTCCAACCTGTCTGCCACACTTACAGCCATCCATCTGCCTGTCCATCATCCCTGTGCATAGCCACCTACCCATAGAGCTCATGTGGAATGAATGGGGGAGGAAATCCTCCTCCTTTTGGCACTATGCACGGTTCTGAGATGGGAGGCTTTTCAGCTTTCCTTTATAAAAAGGAAGAACCTGAAGTTAGGTGCCCATGCTCTGATGCTAATTGAACGTGCCTTGCCCCCTGCTGCTCCTCTTCTTGCAGGAGGGGCTCCCTGGGAGCCTTGCAAGGAGGCAGACTGAGCCATGGTGTCTTGCCTGAGCAGAGACAGCAGATCCAGGTAGGTTTAGAGGCCGTGTTTTCTTTTATATTCTTTTCCTTTGATAAGTGCTGAGGTACATTTTCACCACACAAGACTCCCATTGGCACAGCAGGTGCCCGATGGCCATGTCTGCTGTGTCACTCGTGACATGCAGCAGTGGCTGCACCCTCTCTAGACCACCCTTCATCTTCCTCCCTGGGGAGGAGTTCCTTAGCTCCTTCTCTGGAGAGAGTCCCCTGCCTGGAGCTCCAGCTGGTGAAGAGTGAAACTCTATCAGTGCTTCATAACTACAGGAAGCTTCAAATGAATGAGAATCCAGCAGCTTTCAAATGCCTCCAGAGCCATCCCGCAGCAGGGCCCAGCTCCCGGCGCTGCTAACAGGTGGCATTGCCTCCCTGGAACGACACTCTGCTTTGCTTTCAGCTGCTCTCCCACTATGTCTATCTGCACGCCCTCTCTAATACCCGCATGCCGTGTGTGCAGTTAGCGTTTCAGTATTTATGGCCACCTGGGCTGTTGCTTAACAGGGGGATTTGCTGTACTTAGATGAAAAATGCAACAGGAACTTTAAACTGCTCTGTGGCTAAATTGAGTTCAATTTTCCAGTCCCTGCAGCTCTCAGCTATCCTCCTCTGCCCTGTTGTCATGCCCTCTTAGCAAGAAGCAAGAAAACTATTGTGTTGCACTTAGGAGCCACCGAGCACTATGGATTTTACTAAACATCTTCCCTGAATGATATTCTTAGTCAGTGTTTCCCCAGTCTCAGGGGGAGGATCTGGGTGTGAAAACAAGAAAGGAAGAGGGAATACACCGTATCGTGAGGATATCTGCAACATCTCCAGCTGATAGGATAAATCCATAATATTCCTAGCTGCCTGATCTAGATTTTTGTGGCACTGGAACAGTTTGCATTTACACACCCGTGCAGCAGATGTGAATAGGGGCATCCTACCATTTCCAGGCGCTCGAGCCCTGCTGGTACCAGTGCTCGCTGTGCCAGCTCTCAATGCCACAAGATTGGTTTCTGTGCCATTGGAAGTGGGGAAATGTTTGACTCCTTTCAGTGGCCACTTGCAGCTTTTTCCTCCTAAGACGGGGAAAATCCTTCTCACATTTCCCAACTTTTCCCTGTGGTGTTAGGAAGAGATACATACCTATTTCTGCTTGTGAGCGGGAGAAACAGGACATTGTTCCTAATCCTGGTCATGGAGATGGATTGAATGAAACTGGTGAGCGTGGGATAACTGGGTAACCTGTATGTTACTTGCAAGGTGCTTAGCCTCTCTTCATATATGCCATGGAGGCTTTCTTGGAACCAGAGGCACTAGCCAACATAAATTGCTTCTGTCAATGTGCTTTATTGGGCTACATCAAAGTAGAATTGATAAAGAGTTTAAAAAAAACCCAAAACAGGCTTACTAAGCCAGACCAAGTCATAAACAGATTAGAGTGCTGTGGAGGTCAGGTTTCAGCTGGCATTCATGAAAATAGGGGGGTTCTGGCGTTGTCGGAGGGTGATTCATTGCACTGGAATATTTTGGGGGAGGAGAATTGTACAGGAGTTGTTAACATACTGCTGCAAAGAGAGGGGCTCCTTGTGTGTCAGGTTTCTGCCTCCAAGTTTGCTGTCACAGATTTGTACTGATATCGTTTATATCAGTATAAGTTATCTGTTTCCAGTTAACGTAGATGAAAGCCTGAGTGTTGTTATTGCATTCTAAGGTTGCTGGAACTTGTTAATAATTTAGAATAATAAGGTCAGCCAAATTAATTCACTCCTAAAATTGAGCTTATTTGCATTGGCTTGTCTTTTTTTTGTAACAGACCTCTCTGCGGGCATATGTTTGTGTAAGCTTTTTGTATGTGCTTGTGAGCGTTCGTGTGCATACGTAATTTCCGTCACCATCTTACAACCAAAAGAGGCTGAGCTGGATTTAAACATTGTACAAGAAAAATAGTTTCTCCCTGCCTGTGAATATATTCAGTGATGGTCTACCCTAAAGTGAAGCTGAATAGCTAAGGTATAAATCCATGGGAAAAAATGGGGTTTGTAATGGAAATGCTCCCTTGTCTTAAATTATAGCTAGGCATATGTGAAGCTGAAATTCAAGCTGCAGCATCCAGACGGTGCCTCAAGCTGGCCACATGTTCCCAGAAATAAAGAAAAATACCACAGCCTACCTGCAAAATGACCTTTCTCCTAACACTGACTTGCAGCTCAGAAGCTTTTGTGCTGTAAGAGGCAGGGTAAGATACCTGAAGTGACAGATTGCTACTGACAGTGAAAGGCTCTTTCAGCTGCATTTCTCTACAGCCACAGTGATATATCCAGGGGCTTGTTAGAGGAACAACAGCACCAGCCAATAACCAGTTGGTCTAAGCCCTAGAGATAGACCGTATGTCCCACACTCTGTTTCCTAATCTGCCATATCACTTTTCTCCCTGCATGTTATATAGCAAAGAAACGCGCCCATGTATTTATCTGTCTATGGCAATGCCTGTATCTATAAATAACAATGTTTGTATCTGTGCATGCGTGTGTGTGCATATTTATGTGTCTACGTATTTATTATGGGCGAGGCTGGTTGTAGAACAGTCCAGAAAATGGAAATCCTTTGGTGCAAATCATGCTTTCTTGGAGGAAAGGAGAGCCAGGAGACTAGGGGTGATGAATTGGCCCTGAACCATGATGAAATTTTTTTTTTAAAGGCAAAACAATTTCAGGGAAAGGGTCTTCAAAAAAGTCCAGTTTCAGGAGGTAGCTCAATTGAATTTCTGGTTCCTGGCTGCCTGCCTGGAGGGCCTGTTGTCACTTCTGCTTTCTTCCAACAAGGCAGAAGGTGGAACTGACAGCAGCCTTCCCGCCAGGCTGTTAGAGAAGCAGGGAAGCCAGATGCTTTGCCTCCCTGCTCCCTCCCGCTTCTGTGGCCCAAGAGCCAGAGAGTTAAGTTGCTTAACTTTTCCATCTTCACTCTCCAGTGTTCCTGGTCTGACCCAGTGGGGATCCTGAGGAATGAAATAATGCCTGGTAGTCAGCAGAGTCAGTGCATGTGCATGAAGGGGTTCCTCACTATTGAGGGATAGGAGCATGCATGTCACACAGTGAAGTATCATTATGCTATTGTACAGAAAAGTAAAATTATACTTTTGTACAGAGAGTTTATATAGAGGCACACTGGTAGAAATGGGCTGATATAAGAGCCTTTCCCCTAGAGCAAAACCAGGGCAAATAGTTGTATAATATGATTTCAGAGCTTCCACTCCAAACTCACTTCTAAACTCACCTTCAGCCTGTGCTATTTGTGTAACTGCACTGTAGGTGATAGTTAAAATATTCTTATGATTTCTTCTGCAAGGGCAGCATGCTCAGCCCCTCTTTTCTTCTTTGTATAGGATTATCTTTAGATGGTAAGAAATGTAAGAAGGTTTCAGTTGCTGTTGAATTAACAATTCTGTATGCATCATTTAACTAGATAATTTGCTGACTCTAAAATTTTTGTGTAGTCAAATTGGTTGGCTGTTTTAACATTCTTAAGTGCTAGTTAAAATGATGTGGAGAATGGACCCCTTTCTTTAGATTCAGGGCAGTAGCAGGGTAAGCTTCTCTAATATAGTTTTTTGAGACCTGACCTGCTCCAAGTCAGGGGTTGTGCATTTCCCAGCAGACATGACCCACAGAGCTCTTGCCCTCCCTTTTCAGTTTGCCAACAACTGCAAAACGGGATGACCAATTGGTAGTGGATGGCCAGGAAATGACACTCTCTCCCTCCCCAAGCTCATCTCATGGTGAAAAGCTCCAAATGCCAGTTAAGATGAGAACCCTTCTTCTCTGCTAAGCTCATCTGTACTGAAACTGGCAGTCTGTGGGTGAGTGTCTCTGCAACCTGTTGGCTCTGCTGGGGGTCATCCAGACATCTTGAGAAGCAGCTGAAATTGTAGGGTTTCATTAAAATACATGCTGTCCTTTTCTCCTCCTCTGTGCTGGTCTTCTCTATACCCCAAAGTTATATCACTGTCTATCCAGTGCATGCTTTTACACTCCTTCCTTCTGCCACTGGTCTCTCGGTCCCTTTGCCACATTCCCCGGGCAGAGAGAATTGTGATGGAGCAGGCGTTCCTCCTTGATTGGCATGCATTACTGCCTGTGCCAACTCAGGCAGGAATGAACATCAGCCTAGGGCAAACCACGAACATTTGTAGCCTGCAGCAAGGCAAAAAGTGTTGCCCAGAACAGCCTTTGGAAATATTTTAATTACCCCTGGTTGAACTGGCAATCAACTAACTTGAGGTAAAGATCACAAGTGGAGACAAAGTCTAAGGGGAATTTTATGCTTGAAGTCAAGTTTCAGAAACATTTTTGAAGCATTTCTAATAGGTATGGTTTAACAGCCATCACCAAACATCCCCAAATCAAAACAGTTCTGATGTATGTGGAAAGCAAATCACAGTCGTGCAGCTCTAGCACAGTATTGTGAGGTGGATGAACACGGGGCTTATGAAGGAATCAGCCTAACCACTGAAGTCTTTCTGAGCAGCTTTGTAGTCAGAAGACTTTAATGGACTGTAAATCAAAAAATGAATTTTATTTTTTGTTTCTCCAGACTTGCCAGTGAAAGAAGAGCTTGCATCTGCCTGACTGCTTTCAGATCAAGTCATCTTTGCCAGCCAAAGCAGGTTCTTCTTGCCTGCTTCCAAGAGGCATGAGCTTAAAGAACTGGTCTCAGAGTGGGGTGTCTCTACAGTCTTAGCCATGAAGAGAGGTAATTATTCCTCCCTTATAGTTCAGTTTCCCATAAGGAAATTATCACACACAGAGAGGCGTGCACCTTCCTCTGTTCTGTCGACATGCACTGCTAGAAAGATTTATTTCAGTAATAAGGTCTTTGCAGTGAAACTTAACAAAAACGAGGGGGCAAGTTTATTAATTATATATTTTACAGTTAATGAAAGATAATAGTTAACAGAAGTAATTGCAGGCATCTGCCTTGATGGCACAATTCATTTTCAGTAATAAACGGTTTGTGTGTCCCTTTGTTGGACTGATCAGTTACAGAGACAAATCCTGCCTTGTGCTAAGCCCCTCTTATCTCTTTTCATTTGCAGGGGATGAAATGTTCTCCTGTTCAGTGTATACGGAAGAGACTGGAGCAGAGCTGCTATCTCTGTAACAGTAAAACTACAGTGAAATCTGAATTCATTGCCTGCTTTGAGGAAAACAGTGATCATGAAATCAGACATCAGCCTCAGGGCAAGTATAGGTACCACCCACACCAGCTCTACCAACACACTGCAATCTATATCTGGTTCTCTCCATTGTTGTCTATCCCTTGCAGCCCTGCTGCAGGCTCCAGTAGGCATAAAAGCCGTGTTCTACAAGACTCAGGTATTTCACCCCTCAAGCTGCTTCTAAGCAGCTTCTTCCATTTCTGCTGAAATACCATATAGGAGCACTTGTCACTCATCTCAGCTTGCGTTCAAGCCATTTTCAAAACCTGGGCATGGATATACATTAGGTAATGTAGTAACTTGACAGGTTGTCAGAGCATATGCCCCTTTGGTATCTGATACAAACAGTGGCTGGGCGTCTTCTTGTATGCCCTGACATTTGTAGAGCGGGAAGGTTTATTTTGCAGTATCACTGATGCTTTTTCTATGCTCCTAACATGTTTCAAGTGGGTTGGTAGATTCTACCTCACGTAGGTGTCCATCTCTCATTATCTTTTTGCTACCTGAGGTACACCACAGAGCCCGTGACACACAGTTGAGTGATTTTTATTCCCTCCACTCGAGGGAAGTATCTTACAACATTTTACACTGGTCCACTGCGATTGACTCATGTCACCTATTTCTGAAATGCAGCCAACAAGGTAAGAGAAGATTTAGAAAAGTTAATAGGACCTAATCAATTCAGGACAGGAGGCAAAAACAAAAGTTGGATAAAACATTGTAAACAGACAAACCCAGCATCCCCGCTAAACACAGAGCCATCCTGTGTGACAGTGTGACATTCCTTCCTTCTTTCGTTTTTTTTTTTCTTTAAGAACTGTTGGTGCAGTTGGTGAGTTCTCCCCATGGGGTTCACTGCAAATGAACTGTAACGGGTGAAGTCATTAGTTCTAGTAGCTGTGCACACCTCAAGACAACAGTCCTTCATACGTAAGAGGTTGATGGGAACTTTTCAAGGAGGTGTTTATCTAACGGCATGCCACGGGGATCAGGGTTAGGTCCAGTCTTCGTTAGTATCTTCATTAATGAGCTGGAAGAGGGCATAAACAGCATGTTAATGACATCTAGCATGAAATGAAGAGAGAACAAAGCAAAGGGCCAGGGGAGGTCACTGGTGCTAGCCTGCCAGAAATGAGTAGGGCTGGGTTGTATCTGCCATGGGCTTTCAGTCTGGCTTCATGTTGGCCTGATTTTGTAAGTAAAATGCAGAGATTTGGGGCTGAGTCTGGGCAACCAGGGCAGTAGGTTGGGTATTTGTAAGGGCATCTGTTAAGCTATAGTGTTGGCCGCTCTGCTTTAAAACACAGGTTTTCTGCAGACCCATCTTGTAAATATTTAAATGCATGAGTAGTGGAACAAGCAAGTGGAGTGGGGATTTGTGGGCTGGAGGGAAGCAGAGAGTGTGTGAGTTGCATGTCTTTCTCACATGTCTGCACTCTTATGTGCATGTCTTCCAATACCTTCCAGAGAGATTTTCATCCAAAGAGCTCTGACAGCCTCTCAGGCATCAATCACACAAGCTCCGCAGTAACTCTGCAAGGTCAGGAGGTTTTACCAGACGGGGGAAAAGTCTGTGTCTCTGCATTGTTCCTCAGAGCAATTTGTGCCTTGTCGTGGTTTAGCCCCAGTCGGCAACTAAGCACCACGCAGCCGCTCGCTCACCCTCCCCCTCCCTGGTGGGATGGGGGAGAGAATCGGAAGGGCAAGAGTAAGAAAACCTGCGGGTTGAGATAAGAACAGTTTAATAATTGAAATAAAATAATAATAATAGTAATAATAATAATAATGGTAATAATAATAATAATAATAATTGTAGTGAAAAGGAGAACGAGAGAGACAAACAAAACCCAGGGAAAAGAAAACAAGTGATACAACCGCTCACCACCCACCGACCAACACCCAGCCAGTCCCCGAGCAGCGATCGCTGCCCCCCGGCCAACTCCCCTCGGTTTATATACTGAGCATGATGTCATATGGTATGGAATAGCCCTTTGGTCAATTTGGATCAACTATCTTGGGCTGTGCCCCCTCCCAACTTCTTGTGCACCTGGCAGAGCATGGGAAGCTGAAAAAGAAAGTCCTTGACTAGTCTAAGCATTACTTAGCAACAACTAAAACATCAGTGTGTTATCAGCATTATTCTCATACTAAATCCAAAACACAGCACTATGCCAGCTACTAGGAAGAAAAGTAACTCTAACCCAGCTGAAACCAGGACATGCCTGAACAAGGAGAGGTGAACAGAGGGCTAGTGACTCCTGCAAGTGTGCGCATTTGCTGCAATCAGAGCTTTCCTGATTCCTAGAGCCAGGGATGGGAGCCAGATCCCCTGAACCCCTGTTCTCTGCCTTGACCACTAGAAACACTTCCTCCCCACAGAAACCTCACCATGAAACCACCCACAGGAGAACGGCTTTGTTGTTTGGCAGGGAGAGCAGAGGCTCTGCTCTACCCAATCCGCAGGCGCATTTTTGGGGTTGCATGTTTACTAAAATCTTGGCTTTGCTGGTCTGGAGAGAATAAAAGTTGATTGTTCACCAGCCAGGGATCGGCGTCTCCCTGCCTGTACGTATAAATATCTCTGTACAGCCATACCAGGCCATAGGGAATGTCTGTGGTGCAGCAGCCTGCTTCTATTAGAAGCCTTGTCTCTCTTCTGTGGTAAACACGTCTTGTTACCTGTTCTCTCTGAAGCTTTTCTGGCTTCTCCTGTCCTTTACTTGGCCACTTTGGCTTTGGGGCCTCATGGTAGCTGGATTGATTTATTTATTTAATAATAAAACTTAAAGAACTGGTTGTTTTCCAGATTGCTCTGTCCCAGGCAGTGGCTGTCTCTGAGGAGCCAGGTCACGATGGGGTTAGTGTGGAGGGAAGCAGGGCTGCTTGGTGCGAGGCTCAGCTCTGCCAACCCTGCTGTTCCTTCTGCCTCTCAGCCTTCTCCCAGTGACCCCCCTCCTCCTGAACTGGCACAAAGGACTACGATGCTGTTCAGGCTGTCCAGACCTTGCCAGTTCTGTCCCTCTCAGGATGTGTCAGGGATCATGTAAAAGGGAGTTCACAGCCCAAGTTTACAAACAGGACTGTATGACAGTAGAGAGAACATGACAGAAGACAAGGAGTCGGCCTTCCATCAGTTATTTCTCCTGTGCACGTCCCTAGTAGGTGTCACAGCACATGCTTGGTGTCTCTCACCCGCTCCATGGGCACATGTCTGAGTGTGGCTGCTCAGCACATGGAGGATCTCCCAGAACCCAGGTTTGGCTGTGCAGATCTGGGCGCGCGGGGCAGAACAGAGCCTCCCCGCACAACACTGCTGGTGTGTTCGGTCCCAGTGGGAGTCCAGCACAAGAGTCTCATGTCATATTTGTGAGACTGGATTGCTTGTCCTGTTCTCCAAGCCAGCATAGCACACAATACCGAGATTGTGCAAGGAGAGCCATAATGGGAGAGAATTGAGCATTGTGGGGAGAAGAGACAGGCAGTGAGCAGGCAGTGAGCAGGCAGCAGAGGGAAGTGGGGATGCTTATGGAAGTGAACTCTTGGTTGGAGATATCAGGAAGGAAGATAGGGAGGAAAAAGGCCTTACTCAGGCAGAAGTAAAGGGAAGGACTGGGTGAGGCTGGCCTTATCCCATCTTCTATGAGGGACGGTGACATCCTCCCCCTAGAGGTTAGCAGTGTTGTCTGTTTATTCACATGGCTGGGAAGCAATTGCACTCTCCTGGGTGATGGATTAGTAAGTGTTTTAAAACAAAAGTCAGAGATCTGTACTCTGGATCCCAACCTGAGGCATCTGCTGCTCGTAATCCGAAGGCAATCAACTCCTTGCTGGTGTGGGAAAGGGTTCCCCCATCCCACAGCTTCACACCTGGTACCAGCAGGTCTAATGGGCCATTTTGCTGCCTTAGGAGACTTGATTTTATTCAGCTTTACCTAAAGTCTTGAGTTCTGCGATATCTGCATGACAGCACTGCTTTGAGCAGAAGTCAGTCGAACTGGTTCGTCATGAATGCTTTCCTGTCTGTTGGTTTTACAGCTGGGTAATGAAACCTGCTTCCCATTGCTCTCTGACCTTGGTTTTGCAGAGTGTTCAGGTGCATCTTAAAGACTTCATGTTTCAAGAGGCAGGAGTCTGTCACAGCTGCAGCTCTGTGCCTCAGGTGTTTCGTTTCCCCGAAGGTTTGCCCTTCCTTCAGGAGGAATTCTGTATATTCATGGTGTTTCTGCCCATAGAACTGATAACATTGAGATTGTCTTACACATCAGCAACAAAATGAAGAAAGCAGAGGAAATCAGGACCCAAAATAATTATGTTTATCATCTGTAATCATCACACAGGGTCTAATGGCACATAAGCGCTTCTAGCGGGCTGCTTTCAGGAATGTAGAATGCAGGCAGTGTCATTAGAGGATTCACTGATTATTTAAATGGATACTAGCCAGCCGCTGAACAGTGCAGTGGGGGATTCTCTGGACTGCAAGCACACCTATTTATTACATAAGTTGAAAACGGGGGCATATCCAGTGCTGAACCCATCTCTGTGTGTGCAAGTGTTAATGGGCGTAGTTTCTGGAGTTGGGCTGCGGAAATAACAATTCAGCCCCTTTCTGACTGATCCCTGGGATTTGGAAGGTATAATCTGGGAGAGCCTACAGCTGCTCGAACCTCTCTCCATGGAAGGGATTATTCCAAGGGAACTCTCTGATGATTCCCCTTGTGGCTCTGTCTGCTCCTCGCTAGTTTCACACCAGTCCTGAAATAGATAACCCTGAACAAAGACTTGAGGACCAAATTCCCTGCTGGCGGAACTATCCTTCATCACACTGCTGAACAGTCTGAGGATGCTGAACAGAAATGTCTGAGCAAATTCAACTGATCTCGGTTCAGAAAAGGCCCCTGAAAACATTTACAGTCAACAAAACCCAACGTTCTTCAACCCATATCTTTGAAGCTTAGTCCTCTCTCTCCTCGTGCTGCACTGTTAGGGAGAGCCAAACTTTGGAGCAAGGGAGAAAGGGCCAAAGAAATTCTTGGCCAAAATGAGTACAGTCAATTGCTGCATTTAGCCATTTGGTGGAAGGTCTTAGTCTGCTAGGAAGTAAAAGTCTTAAAGCTGAGAGCGCAGGAAGAGTTAAAGCCAGATTTGTACGCGTAGTGGAATTAGCTGGAATCCCATCAAAAGCCCGTGAAACTTCATCTTTTCAGCAGAACATCTGAGATGCTGCACATTTACTTACTCTGATGTGCCGGGTTATAAAGTGGCTTTCTAAAACGCTTGTTTTCCATTATGATCTCCAGATGAGGATGTAAAATCCCTCCTTACAGGATGCCAATCCTGAGGTGTCTCAGTGTGTAAAGGAGGGATATTTCTCATCCTCTCAGTGTCTGTCAAGGGGAACTGGTGTTTCTCCTGCAGACACCACCCCACTGCCAAGAGATATGCTTTAGCAAGGCTGTTACGAACCACTTTCAAACCTGGAAGGGTTTCTTTTTAGAGCCAAATGTTGATGTAAGTGCATTTTTACTAAAATTCAAATGCAAACCAATCAGCATTTCACTCCAGCACTTCAATTTTCCTGCAGATTGTTTTTCCAGGGGCACCCTCTCCTTCTGGCTTATCTGCAAGACTGAGGGAATGCTGTCAAGACAGGAGCCGTTCTCCTGTACCTGAAGGGCAACCAGCTTAGGGATGGAGCCAGATACTTCTGTTGTGTGGGTATCTCATGCCAGTGAGCCGAGGAGGAGAACTGAGCTCCGTGGTGTGCTTCATGTCTGGTCAGAAGAGCCCTGCTGTTAACTGTGCAAGGGAGATTCTGTCTGCTGTTTCAGGGACGTATAATCGTACAATCAGAGGATAATGTTGGGTGAAAGGAGCCTCAGGGAGTCTTCAGTCTGGGTCCCTGCTCAAAGCACAGCCAGCTTCAAAGTGAGGTCCAGCTGGTCTGGACATCATCCAGTCAGCTTTTGTGTATCTTCAAGGACAGGGATTGTTGTGTCTCTCTGGGCCCCTGTCCAGGATAACTGGGGTTTTCCTGAAGCTGAGTGCTCAGTAGCTGAGTGTGAAATCTTGTCCAAAATCTTTGCCCTTTTCTGTGCTAGGATAGGTTCTGCTTGCAAAGCAGGTTTATCACTAACTTAACACCTGCCAGACTTTCCTTGCACTCTTAAAGCTCCTCCAGCCTCTTCCTTGGACTTTGCCAAGTGCAGAAAGGACAATGCTCGCTCCCATCCCAGTGTGTACCCAGGGTGGCTGTTCTGTTACTGGCACAGAGGACTTGGGGCCAGCCTAGACTGTTGGATCCCCTGGCCCAGCTGGTAAAAGGAAGACAAGACTATAGGAGTCAATCAGGGACTTCTGTTGTAGCTGTAGAGCCTGGAGCAGGACAGCGAAGGGAAGGAGGCTTAGGAAGTAGTGACCCTGGGTGGGTAGCAGAATTGCTGTGGTGGTGTGTTTGCCTATGTTTTGCATTGGTGAGTAGAAGTAGAGTCATGTTCTGAAACAGATTTTGGGGTGGGATCTCCTTGGCTGGGGATGAACAGGCTGGCTTCTGTGGGTCACCCGCGCAGGGCTGAAGGCTGCTGCTTGCTGGAATGGGGAAGTTCTGGAGCAGTGGGGAAAAACCTCTGGACCTTTATGCTTCAGCTCAACCAGTCTAGGAAGAGAGTGGGATCTGTATAGCGAGGGGCCTGAATGTCCCTCCCATGGTCCTTCAGAGGAAGAAATGGAACAGAAAAGGAAGATACTGAACCAGTAATGCAGCTGGGGGAGCTCCTGTGGTAGACCCTCAGGATGAGAGCTGCAAAACGAAGCTTTGTGGTATGGAACTGTACAAGGCAAAAGGAGGAGGCTTGTCCCAGAGAGCTCACTACCAAAGTGTGAGACTGGTGGAGGTGAACAGAGGAGCAGTGAAGTGATTCCGACTGTGATCTTGGTGCTACGCTGTCAAACTTGCTGTGGGAACCACAGCGAAAGAAGATTTTGAAGAAGACAAGTAAGGAACTTTGTAGGTGTTTTACCTTTCTAGAAGAAGAAAGAAAAGCACGACAGTGCTTCCTTGAAAATCTGGTGGGTGGATTGGTGCTGTGAGCTGATAGAAGATAGGGGCTGATTCCTTCATAATGAATGAAAGATGACAGATGGGAAAAGGCAAGGAAAGGCCTTCAGCACTAGTATAATTAACTTACTTCTGAGAACATTGGGATGGGCTTTTTTCCTAATACGAAAGAGAAAAGAGAGGATATTTGAGAGTAATGGGATAATGGGAATTGTGGAGGTGAATTTGGTTGGTCTTATGTTCCTGAGACATCTGCAGCAAAGACCCTGTACTAGCTTCAAGAGCAGAGAGAGAGGATGACCTCCCTGGTCTCAGAGACGGTAGGCTGCATGGGGCTGGTCTACCTCCTCTGCGCATCACCAGTGGCCCTGCGCTCTTGTTTTGGAAGAGGAGGTGAAGAGCCAATCCCACTTCAGCCCAATAATGACTCCATACCCCTACTTTTTCCTGCAAGCCTTTTCTCTTGTACACTAATGAGTCTGAGCCTACTTCATTGTGCTTCAGTAATTGTGCTTTTAATTATGTTCTGTGTCTTTCACCATCTGTTGTGCTCTTTTCAGAATCTGTTTCAGTTCTGACATCCCCTTTGAGATGAAGGGACCACAAGTGCAAGCAGTATCTGAAGTGTGGATGAATCACAGATTTTTCTGTTCTGTTCTTTTTTTTCTTTCCAGATGATTCATACCACTTGATCTGTTTCTTGATGGTTACTGAGCATTAAGCTGACATTTTCATGGAACTGACAGCTTTACGTGGAAAAATGAGGGCCTACTGAGAGGAGTGAAAATGATGTCTGTTGGAGAGGAAAATCCTGATCCTTTCAAGACGAGATTGTTTGGACCGGGAATATCGTGGGATTCTGAAGGGAGAGGTTACAGCAGGTCCCAGCATGGAGGCCACCTGGGAGAGATGCCAACATGAAGTTGATGGTGTCAGGAAGATGCTGTAGCTTGCAGATAGAAGTACAAGAGCAAGCATGGCAGACCTCCTCTTTGAGCAAGACTACAAGGGAGAGGAAAATCAAGCCAGGAGAGGGAGCTGGAAAGGCTCCAGCTTGAATAGAGGAGATGAAGAGAAGCAAAATGAAAGGTTAATGAGCCAGAGAGCTTGTTAGGAAGACAGGGCAACTGCAAGTTTGGGCAGAGGATGTACAGCAACATCTGTGAGGGGGTTACATTCAGGGGTTGCAATGAAGTGGGCTGCACAGAAGGAGCAGCAGCATCCCTGGCTGCCAAGTTAAGCTTGTGGATCAGATAGTCCTGCTAACCCAGGCCTGGGAGTCCAAGAGGGAAGATTTGGCCCGTAGAGCTTCTTGGAGGGTGAGAGCAGCGAAGAAAGCATAGCGTTTTGTGGATGAAAGGAACAGGCTTAATGTCAATATATTTGGTGTGTAGGATAAACATAGCTGAAACAAAGGGCTGAAGACTGCAGGAACAGTGGCTAGAGTTGGAGGAAGACCAGGAGGTGATAACCTGCAAGCAGCCTGTTCTACTTTTTAGGATAAGGGAATAAAACTGTGGTCTAGGGCAACTGTTTATGTGTTTCACCTTTGTCTTTCCCCTGGGCCTGACAACTTAGTGCTTAGAGATCACCCGTTGTCACTGCTCCCTACATGAGCAGTGAAAAGAACCACCTGATGTTTTGCCTGCTGTCTCTGTTCCAGCTCTTGGACACCTTTCATCTCCAGCTTCCTACTGTAGGAAAGAATTGTGGTATTTGGCCCCAGCAAAACTGTCTATTAGCCAGAAAACAGGAATCACACACAAGTAAGGTAACCAAATCTAATTCCCATTTACAGGAGAAAATTTCCATTGCCCTCTGCTAGCCCTGTCTGAAAGGGAGAGCAGCTACTGGGGTGGAAGAATAAAATGATGTACAGAAGCAAAGTTACCTGGCTGAGATCTCATGGGGTCCGTGGTAAATCTGGGATTACGAGGAAGTTTAACTGGCATAACTGTGTTGGTTAGTTACTTGAGAAACATGAGAGAAACCAGAAGTTTCTTTTGGAGCTAAGAGAGCAGAGATGATTTGGGATCCCTGCCTTCTTCTTGGAGGGGTTTCAGAGTAGATCATCCTCCATATTCGGTGCCCTAGCTGAGCCCTGGCCAGATGCCTGTGCCCTGCTCGATCCCAGTCCCTTCCTGACCCCTCCAAACAGGATGCCTTGATGCTCAGCTTGCAGCATGTTCTGTTTTAGTGGGGCTGTCTTGTTTTCTAGGCAGAGATACGAGTTGCCAGGTCTGAGTCTCCAGGAGTGCTGTCAACTGTACACTGATGTGCAAGGCCTTTCTCTGTATCCTTCCTACTCTTGCTGTTTTCTTACGCATGGAGGATGGTGAACATAAATAGCTCACCAAATTACTTAAGGGGCTATCTCTCTTATTCCTGTATTCTGCAGGCAGGTTCCTTTCCAATAAAATCCTGTACCTGCAGGGTTAGATGCCAAGCATCAGTCATGCGAGAGGACTGTGAATGAGGTTCCTTTGAAAACTAGTTCTATTTTGCTTAAGGCCATAATGGGGAAACTGCTGTGTTTCCATTAAATCCCCTTTGTATCAATCTGTAGAGCTCGGCTGTGGGAGAGAGGTGCTGGGATCCCAATAGGCCACTAATTAATTACCAACCCCACATTCTTTATTGGCAATGCAGGGGCCTTCCGGCACCGCTTCTTGATAGTTAATTAGGGTGAAAGCCAAGGAGAGGCTCCGTTTCAGTGGCGATCAGTTAACGTTCCCTCTGGCTTTATTCTTTGCAGACATGTCTTGGCATTGTGAGGGGAAGCCAAGATTGAACATATGGCTTATTGTGGAGCTCTGACCTTCCCAGAATGCCAGCGATCTGGGGCAAAGCCAAGCGGCTGGAATTTCCTTCAAGTGCCACTCAAAAGGCTACCTGATGCCATGGAAAGCCTTTGTGTCATTTCTGGGAGAATAAACCCATGGAAAAAGTACCAGCAGTTGCTACTTGCTCATGTTATTCCTTATTGTACGACATAGGCAGTTAAGAAGTTTTTGGCCATGCAGTAGGAGAAGACCATCTGTGAAATCATCTTTGCAGGGCTGAGTGCTCAAAGGTGGTAAACAGCAGCATAGCTCCATGGATGCCCTCTGATGGGCACCTGCTGGCCATGAGTGTCCCTTGCATGGCTCTGTGAATCCAGGGGACTGCAAGATAATGGATTGGGACACCTGAGGGCACACTTCTCCAAGCCACACACATGGTCTGTTGGGATCTTACCTGTCGTCAAAGGAAAAAGCACGTTTTTGGGGTGAGGCACAGTAGTTCAGAAACTGTCCAGCCATTCTGGGCAGGAAGTGTGTGGCTGGCTGGCCTGAGAGAGACCTTGGATAAGCAAAATGTAACTGCTCACAGTGGCTTGCCAAGATCTGGGTGGGAAAACCGTTCCTTTGAAGAGGATTTCCCATCTTCTCCCAAGGAGTCCCCAGCTGCTGAGCTTGCTTTGTTGCCATGGCCTTGTGTCTGGGATTTGCTTTTCTCAGAACCTTGAAACCCATTCCCTTCCCCAACTCCTTGTGGAGTTTGCTGCAGCCTGTCTCTGGTAATGCAGCTATGCGCTCCTTCTCTGGCATCTGCTTTGCACAGAAAAGATTTCTACTTTATTTTTCTTTTGCTTTGCAGCAACCTAATTAGTTAACTTTCTATTGCAGCCTCTTCCTACAGCACTTGCCAAAGAGCTCATCAAAGCCTCCCTGCCCTGGCGCTGGGGGAGGCAGATTATTAGTCTCTCTGTGTTCAAGGTTAGAGGAGATGTTTCCTCCTCTTATGGACTAGCAACTCTTCCACACAAATCTTTAGCCTCCCCATTCAATATCAAAACTGCAGGCAGCTGGGAGGGCATTAGAGTAATGCTCATTCAAAGGCAGTGCTTTGTTCCCTTTAAGTGACTATCAGCCCTGCCTCTGACTTGCTGAAGACGAACTGACTTCACCCCTCTGCCTCACACCTTGGGCAAGAGTGGGGGAGAGCAGCCTGTCTGGGAAGTGGCTGTCCTCACTAGTGATGTGTGGCCTTGTCGTGGGAACCCTGGGGCACCCACATTCCTCCTGCCCTCCCTAGGAGGCGGCTACAGGTACCTTTGCTGGGTCATCTCTGCCCATGCCTGCCCAGACAAGGGGCAGCTCACAGTTCTTCCAGAAGGTGTGCTTGTGCCTAGTGTCGTGCAAATGTCAGCCTTGGCTTTAGGGAGGATGAACACCAAAAGGAAAAAGCTTCGGCAGCTGAGGTTGGTTTGTTACTTTGGAAGCTCCCTGGGCTGTGACCCCACCTCATGGAAAGTGTCAGCATAGTGAGCTGAGACATGCGGAAATGTCAGAGCCTGAGCACGTACTGTGGGACTCGATAACTCTACTGATCTTGTTTCTTTTGCTTTTACCCTTGGCATCTGCTGCTATGAAGGTGTCTGATGGGTGGTAACTGTGAGTGTTTCCACAGAGTGGACTTTACAAATCTGAGATTCCTCCTGGCCCTTGAGGCTGCACTGAAATATCACATACTTAATTCTTGGCATAACTGGATCTGTTCAGTCTTGGGATGATTGAAGGAATGTCTGGTCTCCCTCCTACCTTGACAAAAATAAGTCTCATAGATAGCCATATTCCTCCTGTGGCAGGGAGACTGGTGCACATATCGAGTACCAAAGGCTAACATAGACAAAATATATCACCCTGGCTGGCTGTGATTTCCCAAATATATGATGTCCTAGAGATGTGGTAGTTCACTGAGCATGAGGGATATGCAAGAGAGCAGGAGAGCCTGGTTAAATACCCATGTCCTGCACTCAGATTTCATGTGCATGTGCCTACGCTGTGTGCGGACAACAGCTGCTCAGGCCTGACTTTGCCGGCGTCCTGAGCTGTATGGAGCTCTGCAGCAACGGGAATGCAGCATCTAGGAACGAGTGTCAGACTGGCCCCAGCCACAGCCTCCCTTCTCTGCAGGGGTTGTATGAGGGCAACATGGTGCAGAGCTGCATGTGGTACCAGGACCAACAGTGGCTCTAAAATCCCTTGGCGACCCAGTGACTCCACTCCAGGAGATCATTTTGAGTAAATGATCAGGGTTTGCAAAGATGAATAAGGAGAGAGAACTAGAGATCAAGCAGGAGATGTTGGAAGGGTGTTGGAAGTTGCTGTCAAAGTCAAGGGAGCTGGATCTGACTGGTGCTGGAAAAGAGATCAGAGGAGATGACTAGGGCAGAAGACAGGTGAGGTGGTTAGAGTCATCCCAGCCCTTCCTTACTTGAGCAGATCTGCTGACTGCCACTTACTCCCCCAGCCACACCATCCTGGGACCTACAGGGCTGTGCCCCTGCCAAGGGGCTCATGTACTGTTGCAGTCCTTTGGCTGGAGAGCAGCACACTGCTCACTTCATCACACCCTGCACTCGTGGGGCTGTGTGTGATGTCTGCTGTTCTGTGGCTGCTGGTACCCAGCATGTGCCTCTGCTCCTGGGCAGCAGCTGGTAAATCCATTTTCTCAGCAGGTGTGTTTTTGCATTCTCTGGAAGAATATGCTTTTTGGAAGAGAGAAGGAAGAGAACAGAGGAAAAACTGGAGCGGGGGCAGGAGGAAATAAAAGGAAATAGAAGACAGAGGGAAAAGGCAGAAAATGAAGGGAAGAATTAGAGATGGAGTGTGGAAAGGACTTCATGTCCCCGGTTGCTGTGAGCACTCAGCAGATCCTGTGGTGTGTCTGCTTTATTACTGACAGAGTTCTCCCTTCTGTCAGCTTGTACCCTAATTGCTGGTCTTGTAAACTGCTTGATTTATGGCTCTGTTCATCAGTTCTGGCCCTCGGGTATAACATGCTTTTCCTTCCAGGCTTGGAAGTGAATAACGAATTAACAGCCCGCCTTAGGTTCAATAAGAAGCTGAGCATTCAGGGATCTTTATTGTGATGCACGTGCCAAATCTAACTAACTGCTTAATTTTTACTTCTCATTCATGGAGGGTATTCAACGACTCCTTTCCCAGGGCAGGAGCTGTGTTGCGGATGCATGGTGCCTTTGAAGTGTCCCACAAGACAAGCCACCAAGGAATGGTTTCACTGTGGGTTTGCATAGAGAACTCAATCTGTTTCCTTGCAGCTTACTCTGAAGCTGACATTGTGTGCCATACACGTTTGTCTCGGACAAAGTTCCTTTCAGTACAGACGAGGAATGAAGATCAAGGCAGAGAACAAACAGCCCTGCTGAGCTGGAGCCATGACCCCCTGGTGTGCAAGCAGCCATCAAGCCAACCCCTGGCTGTCATCCCCATGTTCAGCCCTGAGAAGAGGTTTGTCCTAGACCCTGGAATAGGGTCCCTAGAGTCAGTGCAGCTTTAATCTTTTACTGAGAGAACCAAGTACCTCTGCTCCCACAGTCCTTGATGGCAATTTAGTGCCTTCCATGTGGCTCTGATCCATGTAGCTACATGGTTGCACCATGACACACAAGGTTTATGGAGCATCCAGGCCTTGATATGATAAGGTTTGTCCATCCCTGCCACCCTGGAGGGTTGTGAAGATGCGAGCTCCCTTGGGTTCAGAGCATGTGGCTGTTATCCTTGACCAGTTCACAGGACTATGGCCAGGAAGTAATGTCATGTTCATACAGCAGCTATTCAGCACCACAGGCACACGGCAGTGGAGACTTCATGAGAAAGAAAATGCCTGTAAAACAAAACCTTTGTGAAGGAAGAAAACTATTGTAAAGAACAGAGAAACTACTGTAGAAGTGCAGGAGCTGTTCTGCAAGCATAACACTCTGCAAGTACTAGCTCAGGGCTTGCAGGTCTCGAGCAGATAAAGTCCCCTCAGGACTTAGCAGCTCTCTGCCACCCTGCCCTTGAACAGCGTCTTAGGATGCTGTTGCTATCTGTGAGCTGCTTTGTGGCTGCAGCAGGTAAATCTGATCTGCCTGAAAGGGGGAGTTCAAGAAAATTGCTTTGTGCCCTCTGCATGCTGCTGTAGGAACGGGGGGATTCAACTCTGCATCACATGAGGCTGTGAGTGAAGGAGAGAGCTTGGGAAGTCAAGTGGAGCATTAACATAAGGCCTGCAGCACCTGAGGTGCTGTAAAAACTCAGTTAGAGGGAGAGTTTTAATACACCTGCTTAGTCCTGATCCAGTCCTCACTTGTCTGCAGGAGCTCAGCCTTCTGGGAGCTCAGCTGGATGGAGCATTTTCTCTTCTGAGAATCCTACGGCAGTGAGAGTTGCTGATGTCTGTTTTTTCTCTTAGGGCACATACAGTAAAGCAAAGCAGAAATAAACTACAGGGTACAGCGTTTCTTTCCTAGTAGCATTAGCAGTACAGCTTGATTAGATCATCACGGCCATCCTGTATGCTTTCTCTCTTGCTCTTTCTTCCCTTGATAGGTCTACAGGTGCAGACAGCTGTATCACTCCCTGTCTGTGGAGCAGGGAAGTGGTGTCTTTTGGAAGCATCTGCCAGTCCAAGCCTGTCACTGCGGTGCAGCTGTCCCAAGCAGTCTGAATGCCTCCAGCTCTCATATTGTATTCTTCAACTTCTCACAAGGCTCAAGAACTTGTCTAGCCCTTGGTGTAGTCTGGGCCCCCACATGCACATATGCCATATTCAACAGGATCCCTAATGTGATCTTAATTTTTATTTAAAATCCATGAGTTCTCCCCTGACTGCCTCCTTCCAAATAGCCTAGCAAGCCAGCAGATCTTGGAGTGCAAGGCATGAAGATGGGACTGCAGCATTCTTCACATGCCATGGCTGTAGTCATTTGGTTCCTCATGCCATGTAGTCAAGGATCCAAGAGCATGAGGATAGAAGATCAAAAGAGCCTCTTGCACGCATCATATCACTGAGAATATTAACTACTAGTTACTAAAATAATCTGAATATATTCTTAAAGTCCGGGTGTTATCACTTACTGATAAAAAGGCTTGAACTGCTTTTGGTTCTGCGTGTAAGCATGCTCATACCCATGTAGAATCTCTGTCATATTTCCTAAATTGCATGGCAGGCAAGATGGTTCAGATACAATAAATGCAGGAGGTTCAAGGTCCTGGCTGTATCTTGCATCTGGCTGATCAGCCACCTGAGGCTGCGAGCCAGCAGCTGAGATCACAGGAGCAATAGTCTGGGATCCATGTTCAGGGTGGGCAGAGGAGATGCCTGCACCCTTCTCCTCCGGTGCAAAGTTTGGAATAGTTTCTAAGCTTGGGACCAAATCACCTCCTTTCTGGATGCTGCTGTGGGTGGCAGCACAGCACAGATAGCTTCTCTTTGGACATGTTCCTACTGCTCACACTGCACAAGGGGCTTTAAACGGGATCGGAGGGAAATATTCCTCTTTAAACTCTATATTCACATGGCAAGATCCTCTCTGTCACCTCTGACCTGTTCTTGCCTGGCTGCTGGTACAGATCTAAGCGCTACAGCATTCAGTCACCTTCCGGACAATTAAAGAGGAGCTGTTCCAAATACCGTCGCTTTCCCTCTCCCCTGCCCGTGAGTAGGAATTGTCTTGAGCAGGTCGTAGTGGTGTGTGTAATAATGACTGTATCAGTGAACGTAGTTCCTGTTGCCTGGATGCAGGTAAAAAAAAAAAGCTGCTGGTAGCAAGGAGTACATTACAGCTGAAGATGTGATCAGGTGAGCGTCTGTTCCATCTTTAGAATCTTTTTTTTTTTTAAAGTTACTGTATTTCAGCTAAAGGTTACTTACCCTCTGCTGTCAGGTCTCTTTCTGCAGCTTGGGTAAGTAACTCTGTTCGTACTTCTGTTCTGTACAGCGCAAAGTAAAACAGGTTTGTGTGAAGGCCCTGCTGACACGCTCTTCTTTTTCTGAGTATGGTGATGTCAGGGATCTGACCTTTTGCAGAAGTCAGCTTCACTGTGCATGCCCTGTGGTCACGACAGTTGCCCTGTGACACTCCCAGCCTCAGCGGGCGCTTCTGTCCATCCAGTCAACTGTAGCTGTCAGGAAAGGATGGAGTTGGGGTTTTTTTGGGGGTTGAGCCCCTGGGTTCACGTATAAACCTCAGGAAGAATTTTGATTTTCAGGTCAGAGATCACAACCGGGACTCTGTTCTAGACAGAAGAGGCTGCTGGACCTCATACCAGCTGGGCGAAGAGGCTCTATTCCTAGCCGAGTGCTGTAACAAATGGCTGGTGTCAGAGCTGTGGGGCTGATCTGACCAGGCCTGTGTCCTCCTAGGGCAGAGAGCAGGCTGCACACATTGTTTTGGTGGCTATCGGGCACCGAAGACCTGGGCCAAATGCTCTTCCCCACTTCTGAGGTTCATGATGAGTTTCATGAATCAGAGAGTGAATTCAGCCTTGAGGGCTGCTGGGGTGAGGAAATAAGGATTGTCACAGCCTTCCTCATCAAGCTGCAGTCTCCAGCAACTTTATGGGTCCAGGATGCCTTTGCCCTGTGGCTTTGTTGTATCATCTGGCAGTACAAGACTGCAAAGCGAATCCCTCTAAAAATGGCCTTGGCTAAGGTATGTTTGCCATAGGTCTGGATTGGGAATGCTCATGAGGAGCAAGCTGGGCTGTGACTGTCTTCTAAAACCTATGGGGACCGTGGATGTGAAATGTGAAACACCAGTAGTACGCCTGCTAATTACTCATTTACCCCAATACATCCATCCCTCACACAGAGGGACAAGGAGGCAGAAGCAAAGTGTTTGTACACATTTAGAGTACAGAAAAAGACAGCTCATCTTGACTGAATCGGATTAGGGAGTGATCACAAGCGTACCCCGGCTGGCAGATCTGCACAAGGGTGGTCTCACGGAGTGGGATGGTGACAAGGCATGAGAAGCAGTCTCAGCTAGAGCTGGCACAGCTGCAGCTGAGCTGTGATTTTTCTCCTTGTTTGCCCCACAGTGCACTTTTCCCTTGGCAGCAGCTTAGAGCCTACATCCCTTCTCCCTACCCACAGGATTGATTGCAAGCTAGAGGGAGAATCTGGTGGCAGCCCCCACAAACATTTGGGTGTTTTCCAGATCTCTCCTACTCTCTGTAGCAGCTCTCAACTTGCTTGAAGTCAAGGACATACATTAACTCACTGTCTGTCTTTCTCTCTCCCACACAGCACATTAGCTATGCTCTAGCTCTGTGGTCTGACAGAGATGTGCTCTGCTTAGGCAGTAAGTGCAGGTTACCTGCAGGGTGACGGGAGCCTTCTCTGGCCTTTTTGGTGATAGAAATATTCATCTATTTTTAGTTCTCTTGAGCCAAGTGGGGGATGCTGCACTGCTGAGCTTGCTCTGAGCATCATGCCTCCAGATCCTTGGATCATCCCTACTGCTGGGAACGGAGAGCTGCTCTCACTCTGCATGTGCTCAGCTCTCCTCTCTTGCCAGCTAGACCACAGAGAGAGTTGATCAGCTGAAGCCTGGTAAGCCATAGCTGACCTTAGCTCAGACAGCCCAGGGTCCTGCTTTTAGATCCAAGACTCGGTCTCTAAAGCCAACCAACCCAGCAGTGGTTCTTTCTTGCCCAGAGCAAATGCAAAAGTTGTAGCCCCCCCGCTCCTGGGCTGGCAAGAGCTCTGCTGCCTATAGGGCTAGCTAGGGCCATATCACCTCTTCTTCCTGACAAGTCCAGTCTGCAAGGAGACACAAGGCAGGGAGTGATCTGTTATCATCCCTTCTCTTTGGTGTCCATCCACCACGTCCCCAGCTTCTGCTGGAAGACATCACCCCGAGCAAGGCAGAGCCCTGCAAGCTGCAGGTGGGGAGGAGACAATCCCCTTCCCGACTGGCATTGCTGCTGCAGAGATGTAAAGTTCTGGCAAGGCAGGTGTGGGGAAAGGGAGGTGACTTTTTTCTCTTGGTTGTTTTGTTCGTTGTTTAGGTAATGGGTGGAAGAAAGACTTTGCCAGCTATGTTAAGGAAGTTATTGTTTAGTTGAGGGCTTATTTGTTCTTTCGGGGAAGAAGATTGTGTTTGCCTTTGGCAGGGGATATTGTGCAACAGCAGTTCATTTTAATTAGTTGCTGTTTCTTTACCTTGGCTTCATTTAATGGGAGAAGAAATTTCTGAAAGGAAAATTTTAAAAAGAGAGGGAGAGAAAAAAAATCACAAAACAAAGCCCAGATTGGGGCTGGGATTTGGGATCTGTGCTTCCAGCTTGTCCCTGATGTGTACCCACTTAACAAGAAAAGCTTTTAGCACAGAGTCAGAGGATGTGCCTCACTGCTTTCCCTCTCTTCCTAGCTTCCCCATTCACTTTAGGGCATGAATGAGGGAAGTCTCTGTATCTCTGTGGTGGGATTAATGGAAATATGGAGGTGAGCTGGATGTATAATGGCCCATTTTCCCAGGGTAAGAGTCCTGTACCAGCAGCAGTTTGGCCCAGACATCTGTGAGGGCTGTGTCTTTTTTATGAGAGCACCTGATAATTCTCTTCTTTCAGTTCTTCTGCCCTTGAGGTTGAGTTGCATCAGGTGCTCCCCAAGCTGGGGAGCAGGGCAGGCTGCTGAGCAGAGGGATGTGTCGTGTAACTGGCTGTTGCTGTGAGGGTATTTAGGCACCTGTTTATCTGACTTTAGTGAGAATTAGGCATTAAATAGGAGTTGAGTCCAAGACAGAGGATCTTTCCCTCCCCTCCCTTCATACCCATCCTCTTTCATATCCATTTTCCTCTCTCACACCCTCATGGGGAGGGAGCAGGGGGAGGATTCCCCTCTCTGTTCTCCCACCCACGTCTCCAGGTTGCAGCTGCCCACGAGATTGGGGCGGCATTGGGGCCCCTTTCAACTCTGGCTCTGCCTCCGCCTCGTCACCACTTCTTCCCCCTGAGCTGGAAGGTGATGGTCATAACAACAGCCGGAGAGCAGGGACAGGCAGCTGGGGTTTGGCAAGTTATAGGTCAGGGCAGCAGTTGCTTTTGTGCAGGCCATAAGGAAAGGAGCCCTCCTGGTACACAGAGAGTTAAAAAGTCTCCATTAAAGCACTCCCAGCTGCCCAGAGCTCTCCAGACCATACTTTCAGGCTAGCGGCACTTGCTGGCAGCCTGTTGCCCTCAGAGGAGAGCTGGGTGCCTTCTGTCTCCTCTGTTCTCTCTGAGGGCACCTCCCTGCTGTTCGGGTCTGAGTGAGCTGGGGGTCACTCCCACTTCAAGCCTTTTTTTTCCCTTCCCTTCCCGGCTCCTTAAACAACAAAGGTGTTGAGGGAATTTATACCTCTGCCTGGTAACAAGACATATCAGTGAGACGCTGTCAGGGTTTTGTGAGGGCTCCATAGATTTTTATTGCTTTTCAGTCCTTAGGTTCCCAACCCTCCTTTGGCTTGTAAATTGCCCACAAAATGCAGACACAGCTCCTATTCTGTGAGTTCCTTTGATGATTTTATTTATATCTCTTGCTTTGTCTTGTCTTTTATTAACAGGGAGACTGCAATTAATTATTATCCCATCAGCTTCTATTTAGCGTGACAGTACAATGCAACACGCAGTGTCCAGCCTTCCTCTGCCTCTGTGTGCACGAGCGGGCAGCTATTCTTGAGAAGAACAAAGGCACTGGCAGCTTTAGAAAGGGACGTGCTCCTAAAGGGCAGCTTAAGAGAGTTCAATAGCACCAGCAGAGCACAGTTGTGATATGGCTGAAGTGACCAGACACCCCAATTTAGTTGTGATGCTCCTGATTTTATCTTCTCATCCAAAGTGTATTTTAGACTGTCACTCTATGAGCGGGTATAGGCTCATGGTTACAGCAGAGGCAGGGCTCTTGTGTCTTTTTCCCACATCTCTGACTGAGCAGATCTTTTTGTGTCTTACCCACTCTATGAAATAGAAATTGCACCTGCGAGATGTGTAAAACAGTCCCTTGTTCAGCATGGGCAAAGCCTCAGTGGGAAGACAGGAGGTGCACATACCGAAGAGAGATGAGCAGCATACTGGAGCGATTGTAAATCTAGAGAACGCTGGCCCGGGGAGCAGACTGAAGGAACTGGCAGTGTCTGGACAAGAGACAGCTTAGAGGACACCTGGTGATGCTCTGGCAAGGTGGGAGGGATGGATCTGTTATTCACATCCACAAGGTAGCGAGAGGGCAAGAATGGACTTAATGTACAACAAGGGATGTTCAATGTAGACGCCAGGAAAGCGGTGAGAATAGTAATGGTGCGACCAGATTTCCTGTGTTGGAGAGGGAGAGTCTCCAATGCTGAAGCTTCTTAGGAGCCATTTTGGGTATGTGTCTGGTTTGTTCTGTGAGTGTATGTATCAGAAAGAGGTGCTTCCAGGCACAACCCTGTAGAAATAATGATGACTGAAGACCTCAAGAACAAGCGTGTGTTAGACAGGGAAATGTTTGATGGTAATTTCAGGACTCATTTACAGGTTCTGTGCAGGGAACATCAGTTTTTTCTACTGGTCATTCTGTCACTAGAAAACCAGCAAAGCTGTTTTCACTCTTTCCTTTTTCTTCACATCTTGCAAAAAGGTTTATTTGCCCTACAGGCCCATGGATGACATGATGCTGTTGCCGAGCAGTCCTGGTGATGAGATAAAGATGTTTTGACAAGATCCAGTGCTAGGTGAGTGGAAGCTGCTGTTAAACCAAATGTTTGTTCACTTCACTCCTGCTTATTTCTCTCGTTGTCTCATTTGTTCATTTACACCTGATCTTGGCAGCCTTTGGTAGTGTAGCTCTCGGCCTGACCTTCCCAGACCAACTAATGATAATGGAGCAGAACCTCTGGGCCAACGTCCTTATGAAAATGTCACTGTAGTCCTTCTACACCAGCGTCCTTTCCTCTTCTCCCCAGCAGAGTCCACTCCATACTTCAGAGGAAGCTGCAAGATTGGGCTATGATGCTGTAAATTCAGAGGGATGTTTCTCGCTCCTGTCCTCCACAAATGACATGTGCTCACTAGCCCACATGGCTACCAGCCATTAGCTGGTTTAAGTTTTTCAGTCCAAGTGAATGTAGCTGTGGGGCTCTGTGGGAAATGAAGGGCATGTCTGGACGGGGAGGACAGGCAGACTGAGCTGGGTCTGCCATTGCTACTGCTGGAACGAAAGTGGCAGGAACTGCAGGGCTGAGATGCTGAGTTGACTGGTAGAAAACTGGCTCAGGTTTAGGACTATCTAGGTTCACCCCACTTAATTAGCCTTTCTGAGAGAGCAGATTGACTGGCTTGGGTGCAGTTCTCCTCAGGTGTGCTAACCTGCTCCTGAGAGTGAGCTGGGACAGTCTTGCAATTCTGTCCAGTGGTGTGATAACTTAGCTCAGCTCTGCATTGCTTCAGGTCTCTCTCTCCCATGCTTAGAAGATGAAGCTAAAGGTAAGAGCAGTAACTCGATGTCTGATTCCAGGTCTCCCATTCGAAAACCTCGATTAGGTGGTCAAGTGAGCTCTTCTTCCACCTCCATCCCAGCTGCATGCCAGCTGCATTTCTACTGAGTCTGTGATTACTGTGATAAAACTGCAACTAAATTCTGTCAGCTCTGAAGCATGAACTATGAGAGTTGGTCTTTACATCAGACATGTAATTATCTGTCTATGAACATGTACAAGGAAAAAAGAGGGAAAAGCAAGATCTCTGTCAAATGAGAGAAAAGCTATCATTTTCCCCATTTTTTTTTGTTTGTTTTCCTCCATTCACAGCAGTGCATAGCTGTGCTTAATCTAGCTAGGAACCTGCTCCAGAGATCAGTGTGCCTGATAAGCTACCTTGTCACTACTGACCCTCAAATCTATATAAGGACGTAGGACTTTATGTTTGAAAACTCTGGAAAAAATCTCAAATCTGCAAGATCTTAGAAGCAGGAAAATCTGGTTTCCTGCATAAGAAGAAGGTCTTTTTATGGTGACTGAATACTGATTTGCAATCAGAATGGCAGTACTATTTGTTAAATGCAAGTTACTTAAATAATTCATTTTTCTTACTAATTATACAGTACGTGGTTAGCTTCAATTATCATATGTAATTAAAGGGGAACGTTTTCTGTAGCACTGTCATGACTTTGATGATGCTGATCGAGAAGAGACTAAGATATTTCCTGGTAGTCTACAGGTTATGTGCTAATCTGGGGGTTTAGATGGAGTGGCATGTGTATCCTGTGCTTAGAGATACACCTTGAACATAGGCAGTATCTCCCAATTTCCTATAGGTCCTCAGATTTGACTGAGGTCCCAAGTTATCAAAGCCTCCGCTTAATTTTAAATATATGCTTAAAACCTTTTGAAGTCAATGACACTTAAGTATGTGCTTCAGCTTTAGTCACACACTTGAGAATTTTGCCGAATGGAGGCCGCTGGCTGTTTAGGGATGAAGCCTCACTGGTACCTGTTCTTCCCCAAGGATACATCTTATCCCATTGATTAACCGATCCAACATAGCTGGCTTGAAATGCCTCGGTGACTGTCACAGTTAACTTTCTTTCTTTTTAAACACAATAGGCAAACCCCTAAGAGCCTGAAAAGTTTTTTCCCTGAGAAACTAAATGAGAGTATATGTAGGAGGAAAAAAATATCATCTCTGGCTATATTATTTTACCATGCCAACCAGTGGGGAAGCCTTACAGAGGATTACTGTGTACTGTGTAGTGGAAAAGGCTTGGTTTTCTGTGCATGCTTTAATGACTGGACCTTTGTTCTACCTTTTAACTGTGTCCACTTAATAACTACTTGACTCGCTTTGCCCTTAGCAGGATGTTGCATGTAGCTTTACTGTGTTGAAGAACACAGTCGAAATTAAAAATGTAATTTAATGATTCAGTTGGTAACAGACAGATTACCCAATAGCCCGCCTGTGGAGTGGACCTTGTATAGCATCCTGCTATACAAGTACGCTTCTCTAGACAAAAATTAACTTGCAGATGTTACACGGTAAGTGTCAGCAGCAATCCTTGCGGGCTTTGGCTGCTCCTTGAGGTTTGACACCTGCATTCAGATGTGGGCAAACCCTATATGGAAGGACATTATTATCTACAAGCCATCACGGTGGGTAAAGAAACTGTAAGAACCAATTCTGTATATTCAGAATAATTGAGGAGGCCTCCTGAGCTTCTCTTCAGCTCAGGAGAGGGGGTTCCTAGAGGAGGCAGGTAGCTGACAGCCATGGGCTGGGGCAGAGCAGTCAAGAAAAAGAAGGGAAAACATGTTTTGACTGAATGTATCAGTGGACTTTAGTTCTCCGGACTTCAGCTCAGTTCTTGCAAGGAAATCTTTCCTACCAAAAACACCAAGCTAGCAAATTCCCCCAAAGGCCTGTTTCATTGGAGAAAGATCTCTCAACATGATTGCAGTGTCCATCTAGTGTACAGGTCCCAACCAGACAGTGGAGCAAGAGAAATGGAGGTTTCAGTTTGAGAGAAAATTCTCAGTTGCCCTGAGGGAAGAACAACAGGTCTTTCTGCCTGGTCTCTGAAAACAGATTCATCGGACCTGACTTTCCTGTCAGGCAGGGATGGGACAAGAAATAATGGATTTGGATTGCAGTGGGAAAGATTTAGGTTGCATGTCAGGCAATTCTTCCTGTAGTGAGGATAGTTTAGCCATACAATATCTTTTTTTGTTTGTTTGGGATTTTTTTTAGTAGTTTTATTAGATGTAGAAGGTGATGATGCTGTCTATGGTTGGAAGCTACCAAGGTAGACCTTACTGTTGTTCCTGCTCCACACTCTCTCTTACCCAAAGTGCTTTGTCAAGGTCCACAGAAAATCAGATCAGATGAAATCCTATTTTGAGCGTCTCATGTCAGGCTTAATTCCTTGTGCTGTGTCTCTCTGTGAAAGGTGTCAAGTGTCCTTGACTGTAGCAGCCCTTTCTAGAGAGAGAATTCTTTTGTACCTCTACTTGTACCTGTACCCTCTGGCTCTCTCTTAATCTGGCCCATTCCCAAAATGATGCAAAAATGTGTACGCTCTGTCACAACAGAAATAACAACAGGAGGCAAAGATTCAAGATGAACATCATTCTTATGAAATCTTCATTTACAGTTAGTTTGCAGCTGGTTTTTTAGAAATAATAAATTTACTGTAATAGGAATGAGTCAGCATGGATATATTGCAGGTAAATCATGTCGGACTAATTTGATCACTTATGCTAATGAAATAACTATCTGTCTAGATAGCATAAATCTATCTGGTTGTTCAGAAGGTTTTAAGAAAATTTTGTGTGATGAATTGTAGTACAAACTCCCTGAATGTAGGTTAAAATAATCTGTTATTGAAAAGGGTAAAATACTGGCAAGAAGGCAGAGTCTTGAAGGCTTGAAGCTAAGGGTGAGTGTCGATGAGGAGGTGGCTGAGGAGCAGATCCTCTGCTGGGGCTCTTCAATATTTTTATTAAAGATTTACAAAACATTGCAGCATGTAGGATCATTAAATTTGCAGATGATACAGAGCTAAAGGGATCAGGCAAGACTTACTGGTCTTTCTTTGCAGAGAAATTGCTTTTTGGCAGGATAATCTTGCTAAATTATGTAAGGAGACTCAAAACTGCAATATGATCTTGACTGGACCAAGGTGCTCCATGGCAGTTACAGTACCTTTAACAGAGGACGTGTGAACTGGAGTCTTTCCAGTGGAGATGGGGAGATTTATATCTTAAGGTGTGGTAGAGGTATGGGGGTGAGAGGAATCACCAGCAGGAGGACAGAGAGATATTTTTCCTTCATTTTTTAATCTTTTCAATCCTTAATACACTCTTGCCATAAACATTTGCACAGCAGTGTTTGACAGAAAGTACTGGGGGTGGTCATGTTTTGTTATAGTATATAAAATACATATTCTGTGTGTAGCTGATGTAGCAATTGTATCTGAGAGAGCTTGTATTTATGTCTCTGAGTAAGGACTCACCTGTTCCTGACTACCTGCAGTGGAAGGAGGGGGGAACTGGATAGGAACAAAACGTTCTTGTTCTCGTGTGTCTGCACACTAAAAAGTTAACTGGGAGCAGATACTGCACTTCTAGCTCCTATCCTATTACAGCACACAGCAATGTTGAAGTGTAGCTGTATCCCAGCCACATTTAGCTGTGTAAATATTACTTTTACCATACCTGTCATCTGAGTTACTGAACTTCATGTTCATCTGGGTTTCTGGTTTTAGGCGCTCTTCATTACATGACGTCTGGGCAACATCTATGCCAGTCCAGGCAAGAAAGGGACTTCCTCAGCTTCAGCCTGCTCCCATCAAGTGCAAGATAGCTGAGCTGTCCAGCAGGCAACACTTGATGCTTTGTGGCAGCTTTTCTACCAATTTTTAAGAGTGATGTGATGACTGTGCTACTCCAGTGACAGTGTTACATATGCTCCTCTTTCTGCCACTCTGAAAAAAATGTTCAATCTTTGGAAGATGTACTGTAACTAGCAGCTGATTTGTCGCATGAGACTCTGAGTAGGGGAAGAGTGAAAGTAACAGGAGAGTGGTTTTTCCTCTATTTTGGTCTCTGATTTAAATCAGCTTCTGAGGCAGCATTCATTTCTGGCAGAAGAGTGATGCTTTTGGATTGAGATTTCTGTAATGGGAACAATCTTCTGGGGTAGTGAACACCTGTATTTCAGAGTTAGTGTAGATGTTTAAAGGTGGCCAGTTACACTTGCAGCATACCCAGATGCCACACTCCTAATTTCTTCACCGTTGGGAAGTTGAACTGCAAATCTTCAGACAGTTGTTATCATTAACAGAAGGGCAAAAATATTAAAATGTAAACCATAAAATAAATCTGTGAAATAAATCAAAGATAGAACCAAAGAAGAAATATGAAATCCCTGTGTAGTAGGTATAAATCATTCTTACTGCCAGTTCAAAATCAACTGTACGGGACAATTTAATGATACCATTGTTTAGTGAAATTAGACTTGACACTAGCCAGTTACCTTTTATTTTGGTTGGTTAGGATTTGAAATTGTTTGACACTCATTAGAAATCACCGTAACCTGCTTTAAGGGCAGGCAAATTAAGATTCCCTTTCTCCATACAAGATTACTCATCACACCACAGCTACATGCTAATTGGAAAATAACTAGTGAATGAACATGTCTTACACAAGCTGTCATCTGAGCATGTCAGGTAACGTACCAGCGGTGATCTCGCAAAGAATTTGGTCACACACACAACAGCTAAGAAAAAACTGTTGCAGGAAATTAATGCTACAATAACTTATCAGATGCAAAAATAATTATTAATCCTTAATGATCCTGGTAATTTCTTTATGGGAATTCACCTGACCTTATGTTTCCTTCAGTGCCTCCAGCATGAGAACACGTGGCTCCCTACCTGAACCTAAGCCCTGGCTTTTTTTTATTCAGAGCCTGCCAGTGAGTTAGAGAAGCCTGAGGGTTTGCTGGGCCAAGCCAGACTTCCAGGGGAAAGACCTCTGAAGGCTACACTCACAAGAAACAGGGTAAGCTGCGAGCTCCAAGCATAGCACCTTCTGTCTCCTGCTAGAGGAAATCTTGTTTAGCTAAATCAGAACAGAGTGGAATGGGCAAAAATTTTAGCTAATTCTTGCAAAGGGGCTGTGTACTGCAAAGGGCTGTCTGGGAAGCATCATGAGGTCTTGCAGGGAGATAAGCAGATGCAGAGAGAGGCTTCTTAGCAGTTACGCCTGCATTAGCAAGCAGCAAGGTGTGGTAGGAGCAGATCTGGGGAGTGAAATGTTTGGTGCTGGTCCACTATATGCGTTTTGGGGGATTTACTTGAGATAGGTCGGATCTGGCCCCATGGCTTGGAACATTCAATAGCAGCTGGGACATGTTGGGTGGGTCTCTGGACCTCGTAATTTAGTTTTGTCTGAAAGGAATCCAGTTCTGCAGCGTGGACCTAAATGTAGTAAGTGAGGAAGGTCAGGAGAGTCACCTCAAAAGGGCTGTCCTGCTCCAAAATAAAACAAACACCAATACAGCTGTAGAAGAGTCTAGAAAATACACTCCTTGTATCACGCTGCCCAAGTCTGTGTTCCCTGCATATTCAAACAGAAGATGAATTTTCACTTCTGACAGTTCAGCTTGAAAAACCAAGGGAGAGATGGAAAAAAGACCCTTCTGCATCAGTGTGATGATTGATCACTTTTTATTTTTGCTCAGATGCCAGGTCTGGATTTGAAATAGAAACGTAGTATACTATTTTATGGAGTTACTTCAGGAGGGGGCCCTGAAGGAGGAATGTAGAGTGCTATAAGATGGGGCTGGAGAGATCAGACAGGAACCAGGAGAACAAAAGCTGCCACTGTTAGAGATCTGCGAGTTGGTGTTGGATGGAGCACGGCCTCCTGCTGTTTGCTGCTCACTGTTGCTGTGGCCAGGCTGGCATCACTGTGCAAGGGGAAATGCAGGCAAAGAGCTAATCTATCGAAACAGAAGGACAGACTTAGCTTGAGAAGATGAGCATGCTGAGCTGGTTTCTGCTCTGTTACACTCTGAAACCTCGCTGATATCTGTATAGCTCCCCAGCTGTAACTAGGAGCAGACAGGGGTTCTTTATACATTTTCTCCAGAGCCAGACTGGTGAGGATTTGGTGAGGACTGGAGAAACTGATACTGAGATTTTCAGCTCGGTGGGAGGGAATCTGTGTTTGCTTAATTTGGGAAGAGACAGTCATATAACTTACAGTATGTAAAGCTTAAGCAGTGGAAGTATCCCCCTGAGCATAGTGTAGCGTTCGAGGCAGCTAGGAAAAGTCTTTCAGGCTGCTCGAGCCTTTCCACGGTGCTTCCTCCATTCCTTCAAATACAAAGAAATGTCTGCTCTGAACAGTTTGTGCAAGAACTAGACTCCAGTCTAGTAATCTAGGGATTACAACAGCCATGTTTAGTCTAACCGCCTGTATAATTTCTCCCAGAAGGTGAGTTAAAGAGTGCCTTCTGAAAAACAGCTAATCTCATAATTTCACCTAGTTCTCTGGCAAGCTTTTCCAGTACTGAAGGGCCTTCAATGCTGTTTCTGTTATGTTTTATTTCAAGGTTAAATTTCTAATTGCCAGCTTTTGCAGTTGTCTTGGAAGAGGCATCGTGGTACCCAAAAGCCCTCTCTCACAATTGCCTTCCCCCGTAGCAGTAATCAGATCCTGTCTCAGTCACGTCTTCAATAAGGTGACAGGCCTGGGCTCCTTCAGAAGCACGCTGGACAGCTTCTGTTTCCCAGCTCCCGGGTCATTTTTTGGCTTTGCCTGAATCGCTTTTGTATTTTCTCTTTCTCCGTGAAGGAAGGAACATAGCCTGTACACAGCTTTCCAGCAGATTGTTGCTGGAGCTGCATACGAGAAGGCATGCTTCCTGCTGGGGTCTGCGGTTGCCCTTTCTAAACACCGAAGGATCACAGGAGTCCCTTTATGGCAGCTTTAGGGCTACGGCAGATCTCTGTGATGTCCTCTAAGTCGTTTTCAAAGCAACTCCTTTCTGAGGCAGCATCCTGTAAGTGTAACTTGCATTTCTGGTTTCAGGTGTCTTACCTTGCATTTGACTTTTTAAATCATGTTTCACTGGAGTGTGGCCAACTCTCAGTTATTTCAGATCACTGTATATTGATAGTCCAGTCCTGCTTATTGTCCCTACCGCCAATCTTGTTGGCATCTGCAAACTTTGCCACAACAAGGATTTTTATAGCATCATTTAGATCATTGATAAGAATATTGAATAAAACGGTAATGGGAGTTTCACACTTCTTTTATCCCAGATGTTTTTTCCCAGTGTAATATTGCTGTACATTTATTGAATCGTGGCTATTGGAACGTCCAGTAAATATGCCTTTGAAGAATAGACAGTTTCCAGGAATGCTTTCCACCTTAAATGTATATTCCCAGCCCATTATGCCGCCAACTGAGGTTAAAGCTTGGGAAAACGGAAATGTTAAATGCACAGGTGTGTGCATCACTGCCTGGTGCCAGATTGTTTGCACAAGTGTAACCAGATTGTGCCCTGTGGTATCTAGGCAACTTGCTGGTTTTTAGATCAGCAATTAACTCTTCTTTGGCCTTCAGAGGTCCAGCAGATTGCAGCAGTTTCTGAGATGAAGGCATTATTGTTTCGGAAGAACTTTTGTTCCTGGCTTTATGAGATGTCTGGGAGCTAGCTTCTGGGTTGAAGCTCACCACAATAATGCAACTTTGCTTCATGCCATCATGTGGAGAGGAAGTGACAGCCATGCTGGACATTCCTCTTGTGGTGGTGCCCACCTCATAAAACAGTGCTAATACACATTTTGAATGTTTCTTTTCAGTTACCAACCTGGATCTCAGTGGGGAACAGGGTGGCTCTGATTGCCATGGAGTGAGCTGAATCTGCAAACTTATCCAGAGCCAGCTGACATCTCCACAAGTAGGTGCCAGTGTTCCCCGCACAGCAGTGCAGGCCCTGTTCTGCAGTGCTCAGGCTGTCTCTGAAACCAAGGGAGTTTCAGACTCTGTAACAGCTATGAACGGGAAAGGCACCAATGTGGCAGAGAGATACCTTTGCCGTCCCTCAGGTTTTGTGCGTTGGTCAGGACCTCTAATGGATGCAGCCCAGGAGCTCATTTAGATCCAAGGTTATGAGGGTTGCAAACCCAGGAAATTGTTTATAAATATCCCCTTCACCCTCTAAATTTAGACTCAGAGCAGCTATCACCTGACTTCAGAAGGTGTTGGCGTGGTAGGATCTGCACCTTTTGCAGAGCTTCCTAAGAGGAGAGGTGTCAGTGTTGCAGGTGGTGACAAAGGCAGCTCTTCTGACAGCAGCTGTGTAGCAAATCTCTTTACAGAAATGCATCTCAAAATCTCAGAACTGCTCAGAGCACCCCAGCCAAATAGGAAAGCTTTGGGCAGCCTTTCCCCCATCTCTGTCTGCTTTTCATTATTATTTTTTATAGCCAGGAATAAGAACTTTATTGGCTTTATTCATCTCCTGTCAGATGCCCAATGAACATCTGGCAATACAGCAATTCCCAGAAAGTGCTGACCTAGTGAAACCCAGTGGAGCAGGAGGTGCTGAGGAAGGTCTCCATCCCCCCTCCCATCCATGACTGCCCTTTTAATTATCTTCCCAGCCAAAATAGGATGTGTACCCCCACCTCACCCTTGCTACCTGCCAGCATTTCAGAGCACCAGGGTCATAGGAGCTCTTGTGGTTGGAAGGCACCCGAGGAAACATCTAGAGAATGGAAGATAGGGGCAGGAGGAGCTGAGCAGGAGACAGGGCATCCTGAAAACTGTTCCTGGATCCATAGAACTGATAGTGAGGGACTGCATCCTTTCCCAGCGCTGGGGTAGGCCGCTGCATGGGAAGGAGATTCAACAAATGGATCAGAAAGGAGCGGTGGACCATGTGCATTGCCTGGCCAGTGTAGGAGGGACACACACAGCAGGACAGAGGAGCTCAGCTCTCCCGCCTCCCATATGCCTTTGTTTGGATTTGCACAGGACTTGGAACCCATGCATAAAAATGCAGGGACCCTTCCTGGAGGGTTTTTGATAGAGTTTCCTGCAGGCTAGAGGATTTTAAGATCTAGCAGAAGATTGAATAGAGAGAAATACATTTTTATTTACTTCAGTGCGTACTGGACTCATAATAAAATTCAAGCATAACAAGTCAGAGGCAAGTTCTGTTCTGTTCGGAGATTAGCCTGTGTGCAGCTGCTCCAGCAGGTCCAGCAGGTTCCCTGTCAGATCCCTGGGCTCCCACAGTGGATCTCCTGAGCCCCCTTTTCCCACATGGTCCCACCCTGACTTCTCCCTCAGGTGTGGGTGGCTTGTTTGTGCTGAACTGTGGTACCTGCCTTTCCACATCTTGGGTTTTCTTTGCTCCCTATCTCCTAGATTCAAGCTCCAGCCAGTAGGTCAGGGCAGTTCCTCCCTCTTCTCTACTAGAGTCTTCTCCCCACATTTTGATCTTTTTTTGCTGATCACCTCCATGGGAAGTTCCCTCCTGTTCCTGTGGCCCTCTTGTCCCTCTGGTTGCTCTCCTCTCCCAGTCCAGCTGCTGCCCAGCTCTGTCACGTGCTCTTCTGCCCACACATCCTCCTCAGCCTTGCAGCCCCTCTGCAGGCTCTTCCACACCTCTACCCTGAGACAGCATCTAACCAAGGCTGCTTTGTGGCTTCAACTGTTTTTGTCACCTAGTGCCTGAGTGGTCTTTGCACTTTGGTGCTCATGAAGAGAGCACAGTGGGTTCCCCTTTCCTCCTGCCCAGAAGTGGAGCTTCTTGGGGAGAAAGTAGCCAGGTACAGCTTTTCCCTCCTGGTGCCAGAGGCCAGCTGGGCCAGCTGCCCTCCTGGCCTTGGCTATTCTCCTTGGAGTAGGAACCTTGCTGTGAAAGAAGGACACAAACCCTTGTAGCCCTCAGTGATATCAGGTGCCTGCAGCCTGGTCCCATCCTTGCCATTTTTAGAGCATGCAGTCTTCTCAAATGCCCTGTCAGGTCCCCAGAGCTGGGTATCTTTGGTTGTCCTCTGCCTAAGCAGATGCCCACTCATGTGAGCAAATGCCACCACTGGGAGCTGAGGCATCATAATCCAGGCCATAATGTTCATTTAAAGACATTTCAGCAGCTCAATTAAGTTTCCACTTGTGTGTTTTCTTTTTCCCCCCTTTGCTTTCATGGTCATTTAAAACAAATAAAGTGAGCAGAACACGGCAGCGTGATAACAACCATTTAATTCCCTTCCCACGGGTCTCCAGATTATTTGGTGATTCAGCGGCAGCAGGGGGAACATTTACGGAAAGGGGGGCGGGAGCTTCCCACAGGGACAACAGCTCACAAACCAGGGCCCCCGAGCATCTCGGAGGAAATATGTGCCTCGGGATTTCCTTTTAAATACCATGGATATGGTGAATGCAGCGCCAGAGTCCAGGCCTTGGAACAGAAGCGGCCACCCACTCCCCCACTTCTGTGGTGTCCCCATTCTCATTGCATGTCTCACTGCCCTCGTTGTTCTTGCATTGTGAAGTGTGGATGAAGACCGATGTTCAGGATACATTTCACGCTTCTGTGCAAACACAATATGAGATGAAGAATTCATACCCTTAGACAAGGAGACGAGAGTGTTTTTCCTCATAATGAGGAAAAGCAGCCAGATCGGAGCCTGCCAATTTCTCTTCAATGCTCCTGACTTCCCTAGGAAGTTCAAAAAAGCCTATGCTTTTAAACAGGCAGAGAGAAGTATTTTATATTTAAGAAAAAAAAAACAAACCACAAATCCTTTTGGATCTTTCTTGCATTATTCTCCCAACCTCTATCTTGGTAGGTGACTTTTCCAGCTCTCCCCCATTTGATCTTCTGGGACTGCACTGGTGGTGAAGGAGAATACCACGTGTTTTATGTGTTTGCGAACAATTAATAGTGGTACTGCGTTTCACTGGAACAGCATGTGAAACGCACCCCAGGAGGGGAAAAAATAACAACTAACCAGACTGTTAAGCAGGCCAGAGCTTTTGCTGTCCTGTAGGAAAACACAGTGTGGGGGTTTGCTTATTCATCATCATCAGTAAATAACGGGCACTCACCTTGAGCTCTCCTTCAGCCACTTCTTCTCCCCAGTCTCTGTGGTAGCAAAGGAAGGAAATATTTACTGTAGTTTGGATGACAATTGTGTTTTTATAGCTGTTCAAATTTTAGCTTTTGTTTTCTCCCTAAAAAGCTCTGTTTTCGTAGCTTTGGCTTTGTCTTCCCCAGCATCAAAAGCCTCTGCCTGGAGTGCATTCTGCCAGTCTGACACTGAAAATTAGTCCTGAACCATTTGCCTGAACCTGTCAACCCCACATCATAGCCACGCATTGTGTATGCAGGTGGTTTGGCCTGGGAAGGACACATAATGCACGTTAGTCATTTAATACATTTATCATCTAATCTCTCAGAACAGCACCATCAGCAGTTTTTCTTACCCCTTGTGCAGTACATCGAGAAGTGTTTCCATCCCTGTGCCCATGCCAGGAGGAGGTATTGGCTCACCCAGCACTGGGGTGGATGGCTCCGAATTCCCTTCAGCAAAGGCTACAGTAATGTCGGCTCCCCCACGCTGCCTCCCCTGCGCCTCTGCCTGCCCTGGCAAGGCAGGACCCATGTCTTGAAGAGTGACCGTCTGTCCTGTGAGGCCCTGGATCCCACAGCCTCTTCACTGGGGTCAGACCCAATAGTGTCCGCTTGACAGCTCCAGCTGCACGGGGAGTCCCCAGCATGTGCCTCGCCGTCGAAGGTTCACAGCATCCCTTCTTTTCATCCAGACATCAAGACTTTCTGTCGATCTCACTCAAGCTGAGTCTGAGCCTGGAGGCACAGAGGTTATAGAGCTTTTTCCCCAACCATCTGCACTCAAGAGTCATCCTGTCTTGTATAATTTTCCAGTGGGGAAGAGACAGGCTGGGCAGCGTGAACTGGAGACTGCTGTGCGCTTGGAAGTCCCGACAAGCCATGAGTGGCCAAGACCTGCTGAAGCACGTTGACCAGGAGAGCTGCAAACACTGGATTCCTAAAACCTGTGCTTTACCTAACACCTTCATAACATTTCCTGAATTAAAATGATTCAGGAAACACATTTTCAGACTGTCAGTGAGATGCATTCATCACTCCCCTGAATATGCACCAGATTGTTAATGCTTCAGGCCAAATACCGTGTCTTTTTTAATGCCTACAAAATGTAGCGCATCTTGCTGGCTTTATATTTATAATAATTATAAAAGTAACAGGAGTATTGCATTCCTATAGTCTAGAAATGGCCAGGCACAGACAAAAAAAAATGATTCATTGTTGCAATTAATGCTTGAGCTTGCACCTGTGATTAATTAGCCTGGCAATAGCGCTATGCAAAAGATCAGGGTGAGAATTAATAGGGAGACAAGTGCCGACTTTTAAGATGGTTAGACTATTTAGTGCTCCTTCCTTGGGCTGCCTTGGCCCATTTAATTAAAGGCAATGGCACATGCTTGCTATGCACCAATAGACCCACAGGCAGGTGGTGCAGAATATTTATATAACAGTGTTCAGTAGAAAACTTCAAAATTAAATTCCCATCCAGGTCTCTAAATATAATTTTGAAATGTCAGAGATGCTAAGAAGAATGCTGGCACCGGATGAGATTGCTGTCAGGAAGAGGCAATAGCTTGCCAGATTTATACTGGTCTAAATACGCAGGTGACTTTTCAGCTCTTGTGTTGAAGGGAGTCTAAAATGCTCTGATAGACATAATTCATCTGGTGGGAGGCAGAGAAACCAGCAGGAACATGTGCTACAGATTTGTTCACCTGTAGGTGTCTATTGCTGATGCCTGTGGACAGCCACGCACTTTGATTGAAGTTGTTTTAACTGTGATCCAGCGCTGCCAATGGGGTGGGCAAGCACCAGGGTTTAGGTGTGATGGCTACAGGGGGCCAGGGCAGGAATTGCGGGGCTTTAAGCAGAACCCAGTATGGCATTCCCCCGTGATGATGTGTCCCTCCATCCACAGCCTGGCACACTGCAAATGACATCAGGACACAAATGTCACCTCGATGTTTCCTCCTCAGAGATACCACCGAGTGTGAATGAGGAGGGAGAGTATGGAGAAGAGAGCATTGATGGATGCAGCCTGATCAGATGCTAATGGAGAGGAGAAGGACAAGAGATGTTCCACTGAGATCTGCCCAGGGAAAAGCTCTCTGTGGAAAGGGCTTTAGCACCTTTCCTGGAGCATCACATCAGTGACAGGGTGGCAGTTTGTCTCTCTTAAATGACCTTTTGCTGACTTTCATCTCACAAGGTATTTCTCTCTTCTCCTCCCACCCTCCTTTTCCTCCAAGTGTACCCCTTGGTGAGGAACAGCTTTGCTCTTTTTTAATAGGTGACTTTGATGGGCGAGTTGGAGCAGGAGCAATTCCCAAGAGCCTGCAAGTTCCCATGAAGCACAAACTACTCTGAAGCACCAGCCTTTTAAGGTGAGCCTTGTTGGCAAACTTTCTCCTCCAGGTTTTATCCATCACTGCTACTGCTGGCTCATTATCTTTTCCTTCTTCATATTTGTGCCTCCCACCACCCCAATTCATTTTTCCCAGTTACAGCAGCTATTGACTGGTTTATACAGATGGGGTTTAACCAGTCCTCCCCCCTGGCTGCTCCTGAATCGCTGACAAGGCCAATTTGTCTGTTCACACATCAGTCTGAAAGCACATGCAAAGTTGTATCTTGGCTGACTTAATTGTTAGGAGCTGCAACCCCAATGTCTTTGTAAATAAAATGATTTAATCTCATGGGGCATGCCTGGTGGAGAGAGTCGAATAAATACATCAATATGTAAATAAATCCACAAGAGGAGGATGAACTGGGACTTTGCAAAACTGATAAAGCATCTTAGGAGACGTGTTAACACTACACTTCTTGCATATTCTGATGAAGCAGACAGTAATGCTGGATCTCAGCCCTGGGTTGCAGGAGAGGAAGGGAGGGAGGGAGAAGTGTGGGCACAAGCACACCGTGACTGAAATTCTTGTATGGATTGATTTGACTTAAATATATTCCAAGGCTGGTCTAATTGCTAGTTTAGTCTCAGGCTTTGATTTTCCTGTTGCTTTCACATCTCTGCTGCTGAGTCTTTCCTGCATTTCAAGCAGCCTTACTGGGGGCGAGTAAGACCAAACTGAACCTCTGTTAGACCAAAAGAGATGATACCTGTCCTTACTGAACCCTTCCACAAAGCATTTGCAGCAAAGAGGGCATGAGTTAAAGGCAGTGAAGGTCAGAGTTTTGCTGAGTGGGTGTTTTGCCTGTGTAACAGCATCGGGGGTTATTTTGGAAAACAAAGTCTGAAGCTTTTTGGACACCGTGTTCATGATGGGCCTGTGCTGGTGTGACCTTCATCAGAGATCTTCTTAGCAAATTGGGGGAGACCAGTTAAATGAAGCATAAACAGGAGAAGGTGCCATGGCCAATTTGCTCACTCTGACACACATCCTGCAGGATCCTGCCTGCTGCAGGGCTGTCTCTATAGGTGACAGCCCTTACTTTTTCCTGCTGTGTGTCATGCGCTGCGGTGCCCACCCATGGGAGATGCTGCTCTGCAGCAGCACTGTTGCACTTCTACCGCACAGGTGGAAATACAGAGGTTCGGTTCACAAGCGGCAGCTCTGCCTGCTGTGTGTCAGGCAAGAGGAAACCTGTCACCCAGCTGGGGCACTCGAGTGCTTCTGTGCCGATTTCCAGGGAAAGGAGAGGAGGAGAAAACTCCCACTGCATTGTCTGGGGTGCTGCCTCCCTTTCTGCGGGCTGAGCTCCAGCCCTTGTTTTGCAGCATGCCACGTGGAATTTTATCACCTTCAACAATGAAATCTGTCACCTTCAAGCTTCTTTATTGTAATCTGGGGACTTTTGCCCTGTCCGCTGTAACCCAGCACTGGGCTCCTGCCACATAGCACTGCATTCCTCCCCGTGCCATCGCTAATATCTATTGATCAGGCTCCTCACTGCAACCAACGGTGTTAACTTTAGGGACCACATTTGTACTTGTTTTCTCACCAGGATCAGATCGTTAATTGATCTTCCTTCTTTGTCTTTGGCTTCCTTCTGTCTCATGTGCATCTCAGTCCCCTTCTTCTGATGGCTGCTTCACCTCCCTTCCCAGCCCCTCTCCAATTTGGAGAATAGAAGACATCCAGTACAGCCAGTATTCAGGAGGTGATCTGATATTTTAAAGAATGTGATGTACAAGTACGTGTTTTCAATGACGATGCCTTCATGTTGCATCAGTTATAAAAGTACACGTTTGAGTCAGATTAACTGGCATATCTTCTCTTTGAGAAAGCAATTTAATAATAAACTCAGGGAATGGTATGTCTTCAGGAAACGCGACTTGGATGTCACAGCTCTTGAAGTGTGGTGTTGTGGGAGGCTTTTTCTGGACAGTTTGGGAACCCTGGTGTGGCAGGATGAGACAAATTGACCTTATTAGTTGGCTGTTATTATATGCTAGAATCAGAATACTTTTGCTTGCTGCTTTTCTGTAGCTTCTGTTGTAGATGTATTTTTGTTTTAGGGGATAAGTCGGTTTCATCTGAAATGCAGTTATGGACATTTGCATCCACATTTGTATGGGCTAATTAAAAACTTACCGTTAGAGTTGCTTTTCTGCTAACAATCACTACGCAGCAAAATGTTTGTTACTTTTTGGAAATGTATGTTTTGTTGCAGAAATCTGAACTTTTTATAAAATCATTTGGTCACATCTTTGGGATTTAGATTTTCAATGAATAATCAATATTTGCAACAAAAGATTTAAACAAAAAAGGGTGTTTATTGAAGTTTTTCCACAGGAAAAAATCTATAATGTGTATTATTAAGTATAAAGAGGTTTATGTCTTGAGTTTCATCATGCCACAGATGATAATAGCCCTTCAGAAGCTTAAAGCGGGTGTTTTTTTCATTAAACAAAATGTTGCATTCCCCCTGCTGCATTCATTATAGGCAGCATATTGGAAGGTGCTTGTGCCCAGCAGTTCTGGCCTGGAGGCCTGCTCTGATCCGTCTCCATCAATGCTGTGAGTTATTTCATAAGCAGTGGAAATATTTATTTCAAAAGTGGATGCATAAGGGATGACAGCAACATCAGAAGTGTGAGGAACAGCGAAGGGGGAAGCACATTTTCTTGGTGGCATTTTTATACATCTGCCTCCTGAGCATCTAAGCAGGGAGATGGTAACTTTGAGAGAGGTCCCTGGTGATTAAGGGTGTAGCTGATGATGCGTGCAGCTCTTCCCCCAAGTCTCCCTCTAGCCAGTGGTCTTAACCCTGACCTGTGAGAAGTACCCCCTCTCTCTCAACTGCCTCTGTGCAGTTGCTTATGCACTTGGACATTTTAGGAAATGATAGTGGTCTCTCGGGCTGGGAATACAAGGATTTCCAGCACCACCAGCAAGGAGCTGGGGGAAAAATCTCATTACTCTGTGTCCCTTCAATTGTTGGATTTGCCGGAAGTGGGACTTGCAGGCCAGTGCTCCAAAGCATTGCTTCGGCAGCCAGGCAGACTTGGAATAAAGAAATGCTTCAGTCATGTTTTCATTCCCCATGGCCAAGTTCCAATATCCAAAATGGGATTACCAGAAATTAAATGCAGTTGAGTTTCGCCTCTGCCGACCTCCAGCAGCTGCTATTCCAGCCCTGGGTCCCTGGAGAGCTTTGGGGATGCACCCCATACTGATGTGTCAGTCTGATATTCCTGCCTTAAGCCTGTCCTAAGCCGAGACAGCCAACTAACATAGCCAACTGCAGAGATTTTGGGACAAGCTGATGGAAACCTTTCCTCCAGCACATACAAATATGTTTTGCAAGACAAAAATAAGCAGTAGTGCAAACATCATACTCTTCCCCCCCGCCCCCCTCTTTTTTTCCCTTTGCTTCAGGAAAGCAGGAAGAGGTGAGAAAGGACTGATGCTTTATCCCACCAAGGGCTTTTTCTAAGATGCCTGCTGGGAACACTCACTGTATGTTTCTCTTTAGGTAGTAGCTCTTTTGATTTTCTCACTGCCTTGCAATTCACACTGAGGTGCCTGGAGAAGTATTTGCTGATTGCTTATGAAATCCATTCTCCCTTGAGCATCTGCTCTTTCCATCTTGATAAACTTTTAATTCTTGCTTTCTAATAACACTGAAGGACTGTGTTTTATGCCTTTATGAGGGTTTTGTGATTGATGTTCATCTGCACTTGCAGGAGACCAGTAACATTTCATTTTTGACAGAACATCGGGACAAGCGCTCTGTATCCTTCTCCCTTCTTGGTCACATATAAATGAAAGAGAAAGTAAAGCAGATATAATCTGTCCAGATCTGTCAGTCTGGCTCACTTGTGCTCCCTCACCATATTGCTAAACTTCTGACACTGTTTCTGTCCAGTGTGGCATATGGGCACGTGTTTAAAGGACACAGGTGGCTTACTTTTGATATCATTCTGTTATCTTGTTTTTATTCTTGGTTCTGGACAGTAACGTCTGGGATATTTGGAAGTAGCTGCTGTAATTTGGTGTGGAAGTAGATTGCTTAAATATTACCTCACAAAGTCAATGTAAATTTATAGCAGATAAGACTTAGACCCCAAATGCCTTTTTTAACCTGTTACTGTCTTTTTTTCAATTCCATTCCCTCTGCTCTTTCTGATTTGAGATGAACATGACTCCTCGTTTATGCTTAGACTGACCTCATCTGTGATACCTGAACAGTAGAGAGATCTTGCGGTTATGCACATGCATATATGCACACACACAGGTACCCACCACTGGTGAAGGATTTGTCAGTATAAGAAATCCTGGAGGAAAAATACCCACAATGATGAATTCACAGAAAATACACAAAATACTATACCCAGATAGCCAGATAATATCATTCACCAAACTGAGAAATAATATCATTCACCAAACTGTGACACTGTTCTCATACAGTAAATGTCATTTCCCTTTAAAAATCCATTTTCTTTCCTTAGGAGAAAGGATGTTTAGAGCACCTGCACTGAAAGGGAGAAGGTGGAAGAGCCTGTGAGCATGCCCTGCTTCCTGTCCTGTTATGCAGATTCTAAACACAGGTTTGGTTATTTCTTATATATATTTATTTCTCTTCTCTGTTTTTTTGCTTTGAAATATGTGCTTGCATTCTCAATGAAGAACAGCTGAGAGATCAGGAAAATGGCTTAAGAATTCAGCAGGCTGTAAGCTATTTGGATTTAAAATAGTGCCTGGGAGAGAGCTTTTTACACTGCCTTGCTAAACAATCCTCCTTCTGTCACCATCTGAGGTTGCCATCCTTTGTTCATCATGATGTTGCCTTCCCTCTAACTCTCCAAAGCCTTCAAGGAAAGGAAAAGAATGATGAAGGAGGCTGCTTTTCTTTTTCTTTTTTTAAATCCCCTCAAGTCTTTCTTTAAAAAAAACCCCACAACCCTCATGGGCCATCTGCCTTTGTTTTCGTTGTGCTTCTTGGCTTTGTTTCTTTATCATTTCCCCCTCCTCGCCCTTTTGCAGGGCACCACCACTAAGCACTCAGGGAGGCAGCTCAGCATCCCCAGTCTTGGCTGCAGTGCTTGTAGCATCAGAGCCTGCTCTTTTGACTACGGCCAGAGTGATCTCCACTGCCTACAGAGTCTTTTTTCTTCTCTCTCCCAGGATCTGCAAAAGCAAAGCTGCCACTGATGTGCTGGGAGAGTGCAATTCTGGAAGCGAGGCAGAACAAGCCAGGCACCCCGTTGCTTGCCTGTCCTGCTCCCCGGCAAAGGCAGACAGGTGGGGGGATCGCTGTCCCACTGCGTGGCGAGGCCTCCCGTGCCTCCCTTCGCGCCCGCTGCCGAGCAGGTAGGTGGCAGAGGGAGGATCCCATCAAGCTCGGGTTCCCGCTTATTCCCTCTGCAGATGCAGAGGCAGGCGGTAGGGAGTGCAGGGGTGTCCCGTGGTACAGGCTGACGGCTCATCCTTTCTCCTTTGATTTGCAGCAAATTGAGGAGAGGGCTGCCCCAAATGGACTGCTGTCCCAGATGGGCTCAGCGCTGCGCACCCCAGGGGCAGGTAAGGCGGCTGAGGGGCCCCAACACCTTTTTGTCACAAACCCTGGATCCACAGGAGCTGTGAGCAGGACCCACGTGCCACCCTTAGCTGCAGCTCACCCTTTGTGTCCTGCCAAGGAGAATCTGCCCACAGGACACACAGGGATGGCTTCTGGAGCATTTCTAAAGCCATTTTTGTTCAGAAATTCCTGTTGTTGGTGTTTTTGCTGACCTAAGTGGGCTGTATCTTTTCCAAATGTTTCTGACGTTTCTCACAGAGTAATCTAGTAATGTCGCAGACAAGGATTCTGCTGACTTCAGTTTGGCTTCTGTTTCCCATTGGATGGGCTCCTCTATGGGGAAATGCCTCAAGCCAAAAAGAGAGGAAAAAAAAACCCAGCCCCTGAGCTAACTGAAAACAGGCCCAAAGGGAAGTGCTTTCCAGCCACATTGCCTCTCACTGGCTGGCTTCTGTTTTGTGCTTGGGGACGTGCCAGACTTCAGTGCCTCCATGCTTTTGATTCCTGTTTATCCCCGGCAACATGATTGTCTATAATTATATTTAATCTCCCCCTTGTTTACTCTTCTTCCTTCAGGTCTGAACACAAGCTCGATGGCAACTCTCTGCTCAGTCTGCCAAAGCTCCAGCTCCAAACTGCTTCGCAGCATCCTCCACCTTCTTTTTCAAAAGTAACAAAGGCATTTGATTTCCTCCCACCCCTTCTCCGTGCGCCCCTGCGCTCTCCCCCTCCCCCTCACTGGCACTGGGGTTATTTATACAGAATGTGGAAACAATTTGCAGGAAAGCGAACAATGTAACCTGGAGTGAGGGAAGGGAAACAAGTTTATTGTGCACACTTACAGCCCCAGAAGTGAAATGCTGCTTTTTTGGGGGAAAGAGGGAGTGGACTGTTTTCCTTTCTTTCTGCTCCTCTCTTTCAACATCTCACTGAACCGCTTTCCATCTTGCCAGAGTGGGGTCCAAACCACAGCAACCAAATCTCACTGTGTGTTTTGGAGGAAGTTCAGGTTGGATTCCTCCCTGCATCACAGCTTGATGAGGCAGTATCTGTGTACTTAATCCTCTCCGGGGTTTTGATCTCGGATCATTTTTGCTCCTGGATTAGCATTAATGAAGAGCATGTGTGCTTGAGAGGTCCTGATCCAGGCCCTGAGAGTCACGGCATTGCTAAAGACGTTGTTTTCTGCCTGGGTGCTATACATAGCTATTCTGAGGAACGGTTAAGCTGAACGAGAAGAATCTTTGGGAGTGAATGAGACAGAAACTTTCTGCAAAGTGTAATTTCAGTCTTTCTCCCCTCACCCACTCAACATTACATTTTCAGAACATCCCAGCACCTTGCTAGCACCAATGTGAGTGTCTTTGTAAATTAAGCAGTTTGCTTTAGTGCCCACCGAAGAGCTGAGCTCCACTGGAGCTCGGGAATGAAGCACTTGCAGTTCTAGGAGGTGCAGGTGCCCTTTATCCACAGGTGTAAGCGATGGGAAGCTGATCCAGCATATGATTCGGTACCACTGAGCAGGTCTGGGGTCTTTAGATCTCCCTCTGCACTGGACTCAGTTACCATGAAGTCCTCAGAAAGAAGTAGTCCAAGCCCACTCATCTTCTGAGGAAGGAATATTGGTGTTGCAGAAGCAAGGAAATGTTCTCCACAGGTTGCACATCCAAGCAGAGTGGCTGCCTTGGCAAGCTCCTCCTTCCCGGGAGCTTGCAGCCTCCTTTCTCAATAGCCTCAAGACACGGGATGTGATCTGTGCAAGTTGTGCTGAGCTGGTAGGGCAGAGCCAGGAAGCTGCCAAATGGGACATCATGTTCCTCTCTAAACTAGGCAAATTTCCGGCCCTGAACTGGTGCAGCAGATAAACTGTGATCTGACGGTACAGAGGGACAGTTAGAAGGAAAGGAACCTGTAGTGGGCTATTCCTCCCTGAGATCTTGCATCCTCTCCACCTTCCAGTACTTACTCTTCAGTCTTTGTCCATACACAAAGTGTGAACTTCCAGTGTATGTTTGTTCTGTAAAATGCCACATCAGCTCTGCCACACAGAATGGCAAATGTCTCTGTGGACAGGCTGACCCTCCTAAAGCTAACAGTACAGCGCAGAGACCATCCCAAATGCCACTGCTGCTCCCTTCCTTTAGCCAGTTCTTAGCCTGAATTAGCAACTCTTAAGTGTAAAACGCAGCAAGGGCTGGAGCAAGATATTTCGATCACCTTGTGTTTTCTGATACGATCTGGTCAGGGGCAGTTCACCTCCTCTCTTTGGGCTCTTCTAATTTTCCCTAACTCTCAGAAGGGCCAGGAGCAGCAACAATTTCTGTTTTCTCTTCCAAGCCGGGCACCAACGCTGTGGACTGGAAGCCTGCAACTGGGAGCAAAGAGTGACTGCCGCAGTCTGCTGATCCGTGTCAGCTGAGGCACCCCCAGACATAGCAGTGCAGCCCCTTTCCACCAGCTGAGTCACGCAGAGCAGCTGTGGCACAACGGAGACATGGGTCTCATAGGTATTCACTCCACCTACACCAGTGTTTGTGAGCACAGCATGCTCCTCAACCTGTCTGCCTCCCGTCCGTGCAGCTGCCTCTCACAGAACTTGTGGATGTCTGCAGCAGCCTGCCCAGGCATGTCACACAGTGTGCTTAGCTGACTAGCAGTGTACTCGGCTACAGGGAGTGTTTAAATGTTTAAGACTCTGGAGAGCCCCTCTGGTCCCTCCTGCAGCCATGCTTGCAGGCTCAGGCTGTAAGGACAGCAGCTCTGGTTTTGGGCTTAGTCTCTGGACACCCCACTGAAGGCATTAGGGGCAGACAGACATTTCCAATCCCTTCCTGACTCCCAAGGGTCCCCCCTTACTCCTGGAAACATATGGCCTTGAGTTAAACTACATGGAAAACTCTCAACTAAACAGCTCACAGCAGGAGTACAGGTTTGGGCAAATGCAGAGACCAGAAGGATCACTGTAATTTCAGGGAAACAGTCATTAGAGCGCTTGTGTTTTTTCGCTTCTGGTTCTAAATGTTCAAATTCTCATAAAAATATAGGGAAAACTCTCTTTGGAATGATTGTGCTGCTGAAACCATCATTGGCTTTTTGGAATTTCCTCTTTCATCTTGTTCTTTTTTTAAAAATTATTTTTAGGGCTATTTAAATGAGAACAGATTTGTATTCTTCTCTTCATGCTGCTTGCTTACCACCTGAAATCCTCATCTGCTCTTTGCAGTTCCCAACACAACCACAACCAATATCCTGAACAGAGCGTTCTAACTTCAGGTAAGGAAAAGCAACAGAAGCAGATGGGCTTGTGAACAGCAGAGATCTGGCTCTCCCACAGAGGTCCTTGGGTAGAGGAAAGGAGCAGAATGGTTAGTAAACACTGAGCAATTTTCATTTTCTAGGCTGAAATGTGATAATCTGGGGAGGGGAGGACAGCGTAGGAACAGCAACTATCATATTCTGGCACAGTCAGCTATTCCCAGCAGAAGCTGTTCATGTTAGAACTTGTAGCAAATTGGAGAATATGGGAAAAGGGGGTATGTTTTCCAGCATCAGGGAATTTTTGGGTGATGAAAACAAGATTTCCAGCAGCCCTTTTCCGATAGCATTTTAGTCTTGGTTTCTAAAGAAGTATCCTACTGTTTTTCTGTCATTCCTCCCTCCCCTTGAATTACTTCTGAAACTGTCAGTCAATCAGAGTTGTGAGTAACTTCATTGATTACAAAATTCCCACAAGTTACCTAAAGGTTTGCAGCTGGATGGAGGAAAAAGAAACCCAAAGTAGAGTCCCCACTGGTGAAAGAAAACTCAGCCACGCATCCGTTCAGAGAAGCAGCAGCAGCCAGCTGGCCAGGCAGCACACGTGCTGCTCCGAACTAGTGTGCTCTGCCCTTTGTCCAGCCAAGCACATACAGGACGCGGAAGTGAGCAGGAACACAGCGGGGAAGGGCAGGGGGGAAGATGATCTGTGGGATCTAATTCCCTAATAATCCGACTCAGGTACTTCAGCTTCTCAGGGATACGCTTGTTGCTCCACGTGTTCCATTAGCGGAGTGACAGTGAAGAGAACCAGGGTGCATCAGCCTCGTGCGTGAAGTGTGGGTAGCTGGTCTGTCTGTCCTGCCGTGTCTACTCCTGCAGGTGCACCAAGGGGACAGTCACAAGGGCAATGGGAAGAAAAGCCTAGTGCTGACATAACCTGTCAGGGCCTTCAGGCTGGGTGTTGACAAACCTCTGAGTCCATCTACCTGCCCCCAAGGAGCAGTACATAAACTTTCTTGAAGGGACACAGATCCCTGGCTATATAAATTCTGTTTTTTCTTGTCCTTTCCTTACCCTCTGGGTAATAGAGCCTAAGAGTGAAGCAAGCAGGCAGGTGTCTTCCCCTGTTAGAGTGCTGGGCACGACTCCTTACTATTCTTTCATGCTTGGGCAGGACACTTTTTCCTGCCGTTTGTAGCCATCCTTTGCTTAGCAGTGAACCCAGGGGGAATTTGTTGCTTAGCTTTAGAGCCAGGAAATGAATGAAGAGGGGCAGGAAAAGAAAGAAAACAGAATAAGGAAGCTCACTTCCATAGTTTATTGAGCCTAGAGAGATTTCTATAAACCACATGGTATCAGGTGTAAAAGAAATGACAGATGATAACCAATGTGGAAGAATGGAGCAGCCCAAAACTCCCACAGCCCAGTGAGTCCCCAGAAATGTCAGAGAGGCTTAAACAGCAATTTAATGTGTACCTGCTGGCAAAGAGCAGCCCCTCCACCTCATTCCTGTCAAGAAGAGGTCCTGATTCATGTGATGTGTTTTCTTTCCTCAGACAGGGAGGCTACTGCAGATCCTGTGCAGTGCAAGAGTCACAGAGAAAACAGACCTATGAAAGATGGTTCCAGGTTGGGATTTTAAAGAGGTTTGTGCTTGGTCTAGGGTTGTAGAGTTGGTGTTTCTATTTTTCTTGGGGATTGGGAAGGGAGAGATTACCAAAACCCTGAGTCTTAATGTAAAATGATTAGAATCTGGAACAGATTCCCCAAAAGACATACAGGGACAACTAAATGCACAAAGCAGCTTGAATATACCTACCACCAGAGTTCATCCAGTCCCGGATAAAGCCTCTAAAATGGGCAGTGCTTTAATAATCTGTCTGGGGACTCAAAATACAAGAAATAAATATCTGAGGAGGAAGAGATAATACTTTCTCCATTTCCTAGAAAGGACGGAGAAAATGCCAAAGAGTTATTAATTTTTTTCCTGAGAATGTCTCAGCTGGACAAGAACCACTGCAGGTTAAGATGATCCCCATAACCTGACACTTGCAGAACAAGTGGGCTCGCTTCATCCTGGCACAAGCAGTTCTGGCATTTCTGGGGAGATCTGTAATTCCAAGTAATAACCTCAGAGGTTAATTGAAGTCTGAAAATAAGTTTATTTGGTAGGTGGGCTAGAGGGAGGGTTAATTATGTGTTTAGATCTGTGTTGCTTTAAGCATTAATTTTGCCTGGGAAAGGAAGCTGTAGTATCGGGAACGACACCCTCACAAAGCTTAGATTTGGAGACAGAAAATCAGGGGGGACTGGCGAAAGCCTGTCATCTGTTATAGCAGATGGAAATGAGCTCTGAATTAAAAGAGTCTCTTTTGTTTGTTTTGGGCCAAAAATAACTGGACTCTGCATAAGGCCTGATTTCCTGAGAACCAATGCTCAGCAGCTTTTTGACAGTCAGGCTGTCAGAAGGAAGCTATCCGAAATGCAGACTGTACACATCTGAAAATTTTTTTGCCTTATTTCTCTTTTCTGCTTTGTGTGTCATATTCTCCTTGCAGCTTTCCAGCGTAGAGTTAGTCTTCCACTTGTTCCCCTTTGCCTCCTGCTGAGCCAACTCCTTTATTTTCCACCATTATTTGCACTGTAGTCACTCCCGGAATCTGGGAAATCTTCCTCAGAAGTCTCCTTGTCTCCTGAGCTTACAGCCAACTCTCCCACTAAAGCCTTTCATTCTTCATTATAAAGAAGAATAAAAGGCCAGAAAACTGTGCTGTGACACCCATTCAGGTGTCATTACCTTGTAATTCTTTAAAAACTCTATATGCACTTGTAGTTGCTGAGAAGTGCTAGAGTGGGAAGCCTATGGACTAAATTGGCGTTAGCACATGAAAGAGAAGCAAGTGCTGTGGCCTGGTATCAGGCACCAGCTTCTGGTTTTGTTTTGGACACTGACTCACTCCGTGAGCTTGGGGAGATCATTTCCATTCTCTTTGCACCTGTTTCCACTCCCCACCTCTACTTGTCTCCCTGTTTAGACTAGGAGCTCTTCAGGACACAGCCCATCTCTCGCTGCGTGTACGTACAGCGCCTCAGCACAATCGAGCCTTGTCTTGGTTGGGGCCTTAGGTGTTTGAGTAATACAAACAAGAATAAAAGGTATGCCCAGACAGCAAGGCAAGCTTCCCAGACATGCTGCCCTGCAAGCATGTCTGAAACCTGATGTGCTGGGAGCTGTCTCTGTTCCCAGTCCTTGGATTCTCTCAGTCGGCCAGCAAAGTATTAACCAGTTCCAATTACAATGGTGTGGTGAACTGGCACGTTCCCAGTTCTACTGGGAACCGGTGTGAAATCACTAAACTCATTTTGCAAACTCAAGCAGCGCCTGATAGGAACCTCCATTCAGCACAGCTACGGACCTGCCTGGAGCTGCGCCACCTCCCTGCAGGTGAAAAGCTCCTTACGTCAGCCCTGAAGCTCAGAGCCATCTCATCCCACTCCCAGCCCACACTGCGCACGCTTGAGCCTGCTCCAATTTGCCAGCAGAGAAACGAGTAAAAACATTTCCTTGTTTCCTCCCGTGTCTGAGGAGGTGCATACGTGTCTCTGGCTTTTCTTCTTGTCTGCTGGCTTTTGCATAGCCCCTTCCTCTGGTTGTTTGCTCGTTCCCTGCACTCCATCCCATCTTTTCCGTTCCTCCCTGGTTTGATACAGCATCTCGCTGGTCCTGCTTCACACTAAGAGAAGGGGTATTAGATGGATTCCCCATAGAGTATAAATTGAATGGAGAGAAGTGGCTGGTTTCCCAGCAATAATTTATCTGATTAAAAAAATACTCCCCAAACTCCCCCTCCTCCGACGGTCCTACACCCCCTGCAAAAAGAACATTGGCACTCTGGCTAGTGTTTGAACTGTATTATTCAAATTGCTGGAAGGGGGATTTAGATGCGAAAATAACTGTCAAAAGATGGCTCTCTGGGGATTTTCCCCAGAGCGTGAGCTCTGAAATTTGGAACATGGGTTGTTGTATGGAGGAGGCAGAGAGAGTAAATAATTCTGAGTCAAGTACCTCTGTGATTTCTAGCTTTGCCCTCATCTAACAAATATCTTACACAGATACGCACAGATGCACATGCTTACACACATGTGCCCCCACACATGCATTTCATAGAAGAAGCCATTAGCAGTAACTCCAAAGCACAGCAAGCTGTTCCTTCTGTTCCCTTTCTCCTCTCTTTTTTTTGCCTTACTTCAGGGTTGATTCAAAATAAAAGAAGAAACCTGCTTCATAAAATGCCTGTCTCCTTGTTTGTTACCTGTACAGGTTTTATTCCTTTCAAATCAGCGCTATTCAAGGCTGGTAATTTTCTTCTCCTGCCGAAGCCAACATTCCTTTGCTCGCATGGACTGTTGTAATTGGGGAACAGAAAAATCACCGTGACACCCCTCTTCATCACAGCAATGAAGCGTCGGTGACCTGAACTATGTATTTCTGGTCCATCTGTACTTCACTGTTGCCTTTTTCTTTGCAGGAGAGAGGCAGGTATTTTACATTTCATACTGCTCCCACAGTATGCAGTGATTTATAACAGGAGCTACCTTATTAATGTCAAGGGCAGAATTGCTACCGATGTTCAAGCTGCAAGAGCGTATGAAAATCATTCAGTTAGCTATGGCATGGTCCCAGCACTGAGGGCTGTTAGCTGATGTACGTTCCTCTCTCTGCTCTCAGCCGCTGCCAAGTCTGCGTGCTGGTTTCTGGGCCAGTGGGTGAAATGTGAACAGGCCTATTCTGAGCTGGAGCTTTTCAACCTCGAAGCAACCTTAAGCTAGTCACCAGGTCTCAGGTTTCCTTGCTTTTTGACAGGAGTACTGTTCAGATGAAACCTCTCTCTGCTCCTTCTGGAGGATTTACACTGCCACAAGTCTTCATTTTTTCCAGATGTTTTACCTAATAAATCAAGGAGTCTCATCAGAGGATTCAAATCCAAAAGCTGTTACCATGACTTCAAAGGCACAGGCTGAAATGGAAAGAAGCAGTGCAGACATTTTATACTGCTCTGTAGTCACTGATCATGAAAATACACTCCAGTTCCAGGATTTTTTCCTCTGGATACCAGAACTCTACTGTAATTAAATAAAATGGTGCTGTGCTCCTTCAGCCAACCTTTACTTAAAAGAATTGAGCTGCAGCACTCGCAGGCTGTATGGTTGGCTGTTACTGAGGATGGGGCTGGTCCTGAGAGGAAGTGAGCACTGCCAACCCCTGTCCAAGATCGGGGACCGTTAACTCAGGTTTGAACTTGCTCTGTCTTTACAGATCAATACACGGCTGCATATTTTCTCTCAGTGCTAGTTTAAGCTATTCTCACGTAAAGGATTCAGATGGCCATTCATATTTATCAGATGTTTGGGAGACAAAAAGATAAAAACAGTTACATGGCTGCAAAATGTGATTGTGATTATTCACACTGGTTTGTTCCTTGATCAAGAATGTAACTCTTTTTTTTTTTTTTAAATATAGTGAACCCTTTCTTTTTACAGTGTCTACATGGTGTCATGTTCTTTTGCTGTTACATTTGTAAAGGTAAATGCTCCGGCATTTTGAGAAACTGTAATGTATGTGTTTCTAATTACTTGATAGCACAGTGTACTTCAGGATAATGTAATGAAGAAAAGCAGCTGAAGAAAGAAAAGATGTTCCTGTGGGTAGGTGAGCTGAAGACCTACAAGACTCTGTTTTAGTTCCCTGATTTCCTGAAGAGTGCTGTCATGGCTCCAGCTGCGCTAGGTGCTGCCCATTAGAGAGGCCCAAGTTAGGCTGTGTTCTGCAGCAGCTTCTTCTGGCAGCAGTGCCAAGGTAAGCTGCTGTTCTTCACTGCTCGCCTTGTCTTCCTTGTCTGTGCACGTAACTGTGGGGCCACATGCTAAACAGTTTCCCAGTTGAATTTGCCTCACCACTCCACAAACAGTTGTATGAGCAGGACTGAGTGGATGGTGCCAGGTGAGGAACAGGCTGCTGGTGGCAGGAGGGAGAAGGTGGTGTGGCTGTGGAGAGCGCCTTCAGCCATGAAGAGAGGTGCCCAGGTTGAGCATTGAGTTTCAGGAGAGGATTTGGACTGTCTCTTTCACAGGGCTGCCCTGCACTGTCTCCCTGTAAAGCCATGAAGAGGGGAGGCTGTGACAACCTCCTCAGGTTACCTACCACAGGTGATGTGAGCAGAGACTTTGGCTCGTGCTGTCTGAGGATTCTGGTATGTGAGTAAGTTGTCACTGGGGGGCTGTCAAGGGAGGGCTAAGCTAACCCTCTTTTATGCTGGTTGCAGCAGATATGTGGTAAACTGCTTGTGGGCCAGATCTCTAAGGGAAGTGGAGACTGTAGTACTTGGAATGCTGTGAAAATACTGTGCAAGCCACAGTAAATAGTGTAGTTATGTAAAACAGACTTAGGACGTGAATTTACTCCAGTTAGACTGTATTTGATGTGTCCCAGGCAGCAGGGAGCAAGAGGCCATTTGGTCCTGCAACATGGTTAACCAGATCTTAAAAAATCACCGTGGTTGCCCAACAGGTTTTCATATAGGATGTGAGGGGATGTCCTGCTGCATTCTGGTGGAGGGTTGTCGGAGAGGGAAGAGCCAGGTACGTATCTCCTGTGTTGTAATGATATGTTCAGACTGAAAAATAACCTCATCTAAATATTAATAATAAAATACCAGTTACCATGATACAGTTTGTTCCTGCCACAGGCTTCAGAAAAATTGCTGCTTATCTTCCCTCCCCCAAGATGCTGAAGCTCAGCACCCCAAACTGTCATGACTGCCTGGGATTGGTGACATCTAGAATGATATGTGTTGGATCATCAGAACAGAGTAGGAGCAGCACAGCTTGGCTTCAGGAGCCAAAAATAGGTACTATCATTTCTGAGCTGAAACCTCCCTTCTTTTTCTCCACCCAGCCCTGCCTATTTGGCACATGCAGCACATAATTGTAGTGTTCACATCGTACCAAAGAAAAAACACATTCCTAAAGCAAGCAGTGCGTTAAGTAGTGGACGTGCTTTGGAAGCAGGGTATGTTATGACATGGATCCTAAAGTAGTGAGCATCAATGACAATGGTTTGCAGATTTTCTACAGGCAATGGGTATAGAGAGGAGTACAGCTCATCTGCTGCATTTCCATGTGGAAGAGCATCAGAGATGTTCACAGACGTGCCGTGAAATAGGGAGCTTGAATTCCTTTCACTGGACAGCTGCTCAAATACTTGTAATTGAATGATCGAGTGATGAATGTAGCACATTTGATTTTTCTCTGGATCTTCTCTCTCTTTTATTCTGTAGCTCTGTATGAATCTCAGTCATGCTTTCTCCTTTAAGTCTACTCACTGGAGTATGTATTTGTATGCTTTTGCCAGACCCCAAAAGCTACATTTCATTAAAAACCCCTGATTATTCAGGAAGGGTGAAGTTTGATTCACAAAGATAATGCTCTTTGAAGATGTCTGCTCCTTTGGTAGTGACTGATTTAAATGGGTTCCATTTTAGTATGCCTGTTATGCTGTTCTCAAGGCCACACAAAAGAGGAGGAATTGTGTGAGGCCATATAAATCAGGGTTTGTTACAGGGATGTCAAACACAGCTGCACCATGGGGTGTTAATAGTGAGCAGGCAAGTAGTCAAAAGCAAGTCAGAAACAACTAGCAAAAGCCACAAAGCTAATCTGTCTGGTTCTTGATGCTTCCCAAAAGTGCAATGTCTGCACACTCACGTTGTGTTCTGAGAGAAGCTTGGGGTGTTAGACTGATACATATCACATTTTCAAAGTGCTCCAGTAATTGGATGAATAGGTTTGGCAGAATATCTTTGGTTCTCAATTTCTCCCATCAGGAAAGATCTGAAAATGAAGCTATGTGAGCACATCACTAGTCCAGGTCTCTTCGTACTTACTAACACCAACCTCACTCCACTGAATTCATGCTCAGCTAAAGCAGTCGAGAGGACAAACAGGCCACTGCACACACAGCAAGGGACCTGTTGGATTAAATGTCCATTGAATAGTTCATCATTATGTGGAGGAAGAAAACTCCCAATCTTTGTGCATGCAAATAAGAGTTTCCTCCTTTTCCAGCAGCACTTTGTGGGCGGAGTGCAGGGCAGCCAAGAAAATTTAACCAGATTGAGAAATATAAAAAACCTTTTAGTGCACACTTGAAGCAAAAGCTCTCAAGCAATGTTTCCTGTAGGCTCGATCACAGAGATACTGCATGCACCAGACCCTTTCTCTAGAAATATTCACCCTCGACATGGCTGCCACAGTGGGCCCCGTGTTGCACCTCATAGTCATGTTCTTGCAGGTCCCAGTGACCTGTCCTTACGTGCGGATCATTTATGTGTAGGTTCATTGCGAGTTAAATCCTGAGGCTCTGACTTCCCTGAGTTCCTGAGTGCTGGAGTAAGAAGTGATTGGGGATCATGGTGTGCAGCCTTTGGAGAAGGTGCCAATGCATGTGCTTTCTCCCTTCCTCAATCCCATAGTATAGGAAGCCTTGAGCACATCAGGTTTTTTGGAGGTTTCTGCTCACTCTTTCCATCACCTGCTCTTGTCTTTAAGACTCAAGGCTGCATGATGGACCATGAGTCTGGAAGGCAGGTTTGTGGGCCTGGGACTGTCCCAGAAAACTGGGACACAGTTTTCTCTCCCAGAATGATCGCGCAGTCTCTGCAGCTTTCCAAATACCTCATAGTCCAGAAGAGAAACTGAGCTCAAATATCCTGAAAAGTAGTGTGCTTTCTAGCCAAAATGAAGCTGTTAGAGCTTTAACATGGGCCACAAGACTTCCTTTGTACTGAAGGAATTCAAGACAGTGGAAAGTTTCAGGGATTGAATGTAGCTTGTGAGCCAGGATCTTGGATGACCGCATGAGTCCATTGGACAGACTGCACACACGTGCATGCACATGTGCCTGCAAGCACATACCATTGTGGTTTCTGTATTAGTTTTTGTTATTTCTCAATATTCCCATTAATATTTAATGTATTTATCTTGGTTGCTGGTAATTACAGCAGTGAAAGTGCTGACTCTGATGTCCCTCTGGGACATGACATTGGCTTGGGACAACCCAACATTTTTGTGTGGGCCTGCAAAAAGTGTTTCGCCCACTGCCCTCCATCCCCGAGAACATTCCTGGCTTCTCTGATAACATCCTTAAGCACAGTACTGATATAAAGACTTCCGTGTAGATGAATGACCTGACACTTGCAAATAATATTTATTTTCCAGGACTTCTGGGTCACTAGAAGCTATTTGAGTTCTACCTATTTCTATTAAGAAGGACTTCAGCTACCTCAGTTCTATACCTACAGTGTCCTTCCGTTTCACTGATAATATTTTGGAAATAAACAAATTTGGCAAGACTAGCAAGCAGGGAATGAGAGTCCAGACCAGGACAAACTGGCATAATGGTGGTGCCCTGGTAGCTTTTCAGAAGACAGTAAATGAAATGGGAAAGGAATAGTTCTGGTAGGGAGGGCGAGCTGGGTGAGCTCCAGGAAGGGAACAACAGAGGGTGCTACAGGTCACAGCTGAGCTGAGTTGACAGCTGTGGAAAGGGTGGCACATGGTTCATTTAAGGTGCAGGGATGCAGTTGTGATCCTTGGGGCTGTTGGGTTATGTTGCAATGGTGACCGAAATGATTGTGGGGGAGTGATGGGTCAGGAAAAGACTGAGGTGCAGCTGGATAATGCCAGGTACTAGCCAGCCGGGTTCATGTCTCCCTTTAAAATCGGGTCAAACAGAGTCCTGCTTCTCATCCTAAGCAAAAAGGCTGTGTTTAGGAAGTCACAGCTCTCAAACAGCCAGCTTGTCTGTGGGAGCTGGGAGTGCTGTAGGGCAGAGGAGAGGATGCACTCAGACAGGCTCAGTGTGCACCCAGGTACCCTCCAGCTTGATGCACAAAGCTGATTTTGCCTTTGTGAACATTTGCCAATTATAACATATCATGTGCGTCAATAGTGCCTCTAACTTGCCTTACTACCTTTTTATGAGAATAAAATTTGTTCTTATATGGTGCTTTTCATGCTTGAGGCAGTTCAAAGCGCTTTGCTAAGCACAGTAATGAGTTAGATCTGGGGAGCGCAGTGATTGTGTAGGCAAATACAGGGACTATTATGTGCTCTGCAGTAATTTACAGAGCCGCCTATGCTAGAAACTGTTTTATTTATTGAAGGGAGGAATGTTGGCTGGATCTCACGGTTGTCCTCTGGAAGATTTTAATGATCTTTAGCTTCCATATAGAAAGGCACCTCGGAGAAATTGGGGCCAAGAGACCTTGCTCGAGGAACAACACATGTAGCTGCGCAGCACCAAGGCAGCTGTGTCCGCTGAGGTGAGGGGCCCAAGATCAGCTGCAGCCCTTGAGCCTGAGATTTACCTTTCTCAAGCATATTACTCTCTGTGAATCCTCTCAGTGCCTTCAGGCTGACTCTGTTATTTGATGTCCTCTTTTACCTTACTTTTAGTTATAAAATAAACTTTTTTGTGCAGGACCTTCCACCCCTAGGTCTTGAAGACGGATGACTGAGTTTAACAGTGACACTGTGAAACACCATGGAAGTATTCCTGTTCTCCACAGGAATAAAGGGAGATTTAAGGCTAGATCCAAGCAGACGTTTGAAGTGAAATTTGCACAGAACTTGGGCACCTTTGTCCAAAGTCATGATCCTGAAAAAAACTGCTCTCAGCTTTCCCTGCTGCAGGAGCTGCCTGTGCACTGCAGACTCTTCATTTTCAGTGTTTAACTTCTTCCTGTGCCTTCTCAAAGACACTTGGGGGTATGTCTTGCCAGTCAGATCTTTTCTGCTGACCTGCTGGCCAGACTGTGTTTGGGACTTCTCCCTAGAATATCTGGGTCAAAATGAACTGGTCTGGTGGAGGAGGACAGTAGCTGCTTCCACTGGCCTGCCCATCTGTGCTCACAGATCCCCTGTGCATGACTGCAGAACACCATGTGCAGTCCAGTCCTCAAAGTAAATTCATGTCTTTTTACCTTTTCTAGAAAATGCCAAATGACCCCTAGTACATTGCCCTAAGTTTTGTGGGTATATACTCATGGTTGGGATGCCCTTCCTACTATTATATAGGCCTTGATGGAAAATATACATTATCCACTTCTGCTCTGCAGCGGTATTTCTCCAAAGGGAGACAGCTTTTTCCTATTGCTGTATGATGATTCTATGATTCTATGATTACAGAAGCCTAATTAAAAAAGTGAGTGGAGTCAAACAGGAAGATGCTGCCCCTCTAGGTGTTGTCTCAGGGTACACATCTTCAGAGATTCATTACTTACACACCGACCTGGCATGTGCAGCTTGACTCTTTTGGGCTGTTTAGCGTGTGCAGCTTACTGAAGTGTTTGTCCTCATGGCAGAGGCTCTACCCTTTAGTGTCCCCTTTGCACACCACAGAAGTGGTAATTAGCAAAACAGTTAAAGAGAGAAGTTTCTTTGGCATTTGTAGTGCCCCAGGAAGCATCAAGGATAGCCTTGAAACTCCTCCTTAAGCTCCTATGAGGCCACTTATGCTGTGGCCTCCTGGGAACAAAGAGAATTTGCATGACTTTTCAACATCTCCGCCTGCCCAGTGATTTGTGTGTTAACTCTGAATAACAGTCATTACCTCTCTGGAGTTCAGGGCACCAGAGGGTTTCAAACTGCATTGCAAACAGGACAACTCCGCTGACATGAATAGAGCTGGTCAATTTGGAGTGTAAACAGAGTCTGACTTATTATTGAATTCCCTTCCTAGCAATCATAGCAGTAAGGATAGAAAGGTGTCACTTCAGGCTCCTCTGGAATGGGACAGGGGAGGGTAGAACTACACCCAACTCAGACTGTAAGTAAAGAGTAATACTATCTCTAATTGAAACCAGATGAAACATTCAAGTAGAGAGCCTACAAGTGCTTTACAAAAAGTGGAAAGCAAATGCTCTTTGTATAAGCATTAATCTTTGTGCCTCATAAGCACATAGGGTCATAAGCACTAGCAAGAGTGCAAGGAGAGAATTCAGCTCAGTCAGCACCAGTCTGTAAAGATCTATGTCCAGTTTTGCACTTAATTCTGTTTATCTGGGGCTATTAATTAGCTCCTTTCAGTTTCCCTGTGAAAATCTGTATGTTAGGTCGACTGAACGCTGTTGCACATAAAGATCCATCATTGATTGCTTGGGCAGCTAAATTGGGTAGACAGTTCACTACTCAAAGGTATCTTAACTTTGCATCCTTTTCTGCTGGGACAGGAATACCGGGGATGACTTCAATCTTATTGTAATCTGCTTGTACACATTGCTTTTCTAATTTCATGCCTAGGTATGTCATTTCCATTACAAAGGAGTTTTGCTGGTTGAGCTCTGCTGGTCTGGGTCTTTCAAAAGCTGATCAGAGCTTCTGGTCATGTGCTTCTACTCTTTTCCCTCAGAACATCAAATACACAGATCCTAGGCTATCAAAGCCCATGAAACAGTTCAAGTGCCAAACACAACCCAAACGGCAGCCTGAGAAAATTACGTCTCCCATAGGGGCTGTTGAATATGCACAAATGTATGGTCTGTTTTCCTAACGTGCCTGTCAGAACCCTGCTGATGCATCCAGCAGAGAAAAATATTTGGCATAGGCCATTTCCCCCCAAACTTTACTCCTTGCAGGAAATAGAAGATGTTCTTTTCCTACATATTTATTTGTGCTTAACTGTAATCACAAAGGGTTGCATTTTTTCCCCTTTCTCTGCTGACCCATGAGCGTCCACTTGCTGTCAGTTCTGCATTTCCTCTTATCTTCCACAGAGCTGCAAGCCTTTTCAGCCCTTCCTCTAGTGTCTGCTATATTCCACGTAAAAATTTGATATAGGGGATGAGCTTTAAGATTGGTGCGCTCTATTCAGGTTTACTTAGCACCCTGTGCAGGCTTCCCTGTTTTATTTTTAAATCCTCATTCTCTTGTTCAGGTACCCTGGTGAAGGTGTTCTAATGTGAACAAGGCTTTTCAACACAAGTATATATGCTGCTAATTTTTCAGACCATTTCTTCAGACCAGGGCAACGAAGCTGGTGAAGGGTCTAGAGCACAAGTCTGATGAGGAGCGTCTGAGGGAACTGGGGTTGTTTAGCCTGGAGAAGAGGAGGCTGAGGGGAGACCTTATCGCTCTCTACAACTACCTGAAAGGAGGTTGTAGCGAGGTGGGTGTCAGTCTCTTCTCCCAAGTAGCAAGTGATAGGACGAGAGGCAGTGGCCTCAAGTTGTACCAGGGGAGGTTTAGATTAGGTATTAGGAAAAACTTCTTCACTGAAAGGGTTATCAGGCACTGGAACAGGCCACCCAGTGAAGTGGTCGAGTCCCCATCCCTGGAGGTATTTAAAAGACGGGTACACGGGGTGCTTAGAGACATGGTTTAGTAGTGGGCAGTTACGGTTGGACTCGATGATCTTAAAGGTCTTTTCCAACGAAATGATTCTATGATTCTATGATTCTTTTGCTGTCTGTTGTTTCCCCATACATTTAACAATGGATTCCTTTGGTCAGAGAGAAGATCCCCACTGTAAGTGCTGACTTAGAGCAGTTTCACTCACTGCCCAATTTCAAGAGCCTGCTTGTAGCTTTTGGGGGGGTGTTAATTAAGTTCCTAGCGCTGCATAAGTTGGTGTACAACTTACAATTAATTAATATCCATTTATCTTTCAGGCTGTGGCTTGCTCACCTTCTGCTGCAGCGTCACCCCACCTGCCCTGGGCCTGTGAAGTACTCTGAATGGGGATTTTGTCCACACTGACCGTTGCGTTGGCATTCACACGTTCTTGATATCATCACTTGAGTTACCCTGTCTTTTCCCAAAGATGGGGACTGGTTTCTGTTGCTCACCCCACTGTTCAGTTCCATTGTGCAAGGGTTTTTTGTGCACTACAGATCTCTACCCTACTCCCTTCTGTTGTAGACTTTTGGATTATTGGATCTCTCTTCTCTCAGTCAGCTTTAGTATAGACATGGTTACTTTCCAGTGCTGTTCTAAAACAGATCGGTTCACTGACCTCAGACCCACAGTTTGAAAGGTTGTCTCCAAGTCAGCTGCTGCGGTGCAGCAGATCCAGTACTGGACTCATTGATGCCTATGTTAATTGTGAGTAAAAAATCTACTTTTGAGTGGTTTGTTCCAAAACCCAGTCAGGATCTGATCTCTTATCTGAGTTAGCCTTTCAACACTGTAAATAAGCTCTTCAGGTTAGAGAATCACAGAGCTTTCTGTGCTTAGTCCTTCTTTACATACATCAGATCTGTCATTTTTAGGTGAAGTGCAAGATTTCTTAGATTTGTCACTTCTAGCATGGTAGGCATCATTCACCTGCGTCAACTGAAAATTAGTAAAACCTTTCATGCATCAGAACTGACTGTAGCCAGGAACAAGACTAACTTCTTCATCTTCCTGGTTTGGAAATTGCTCACAGTGAGGTATTTACCTCGCTCAGTGTCAAGAGTTCTCACTGCTAACTTCCTGCAGCAGGAGCCTGTGCACAGCAGGTGCTTCTTCGGGACTCTTCTGAAGGCACCATACCCCATGGACTACTACATTTGCCAGAAATTGGATGCAATACTGAAAAAAAAAAGAGAATAAGAGAATAGGAGTGTTATGTGAGGTTTTTCTTCCTGATGTCTTTCACTGGTACTTTTTTACAGCTTTCTTTTTAAGCTAAGTGTAATACGTGAGCTCTGCTCTTTAGTAAAAACACACATTAACAGCATTAATAGCAGTAAACATCAAAAACATGTTAGTAATACTGTTCCTTGTCTTCCCCTACGCTGCCTTCTCCAAAAGTAGTACTTCCTAGAATGACCTGGCAGCGTGAGAAGTAGTGGCTCACTGCAGATACTGTGATGACAACCCCAGAAAACCAGATAAGTGCTACCTGGTATGTGGTGAGTGGGCTAGAGGTCAGAAGGAAAAAGCTGGACTACCATTTCACATGATAGTTCCGACAAAACTAACAGATCGTGAAGCAAGCATCAGCCTGAAAGAGGGTTTTAGAGGCAGACTGCAGCCATTTGGGGCTAGAAAAACATTAGATTTGTGTGAAAGCTTTTTTTCCTCTGTCAAATATATCTTATTTGTTACCTGCCTCAGAGGGCTTGCATCCAAAAAATGCCATTTCTTTTCCTCATAGAATGTAAATGTTCATTCCAGACGATACAGATGTAAACCTCAATTTCTTCTCAGCCCTCACTGTAGGTTTTTGAACATAGAATGAGAGTCTTTTTGAGAAATGGATTTCTTGTTGAATACATACACTTCTGTACTTCCAGAAATGAATGGTACTTTTGATAGCCTTAACCTCTTTC
>VYZW01059126.1:1886-14435 GCA_013401315.1 Balaeniceps rex | reverse complement strand
CTGTGCGGGGGGGGCCACGGACGCCCTCAGCGCGGCGGTGCCGGCGGCCCGAGGGAGGCGAGCGGCGGCGGCTGCTCGCTCGGCGGCTCCCGGTGCCGCGGAGGTCCGCTCCGCTTCTACGAGCGGGACGGTCTCGGCGGCGGTGCGCGCACCAGCAGAGGCCACTGCACACCTCCGTAAGTGGGCGGTCATCCCTGCCAGCGCCTGGCGCGGGGCGGAAAACAAGAGACACCTGAATCCCCTTTCTGCAGCGTACTTGTTCAGCGAATCACCTGTGCTTCGTGTTCTGCCCGCCGTCTGTGGGCAGGAGCACACGTGAAATGAGTAGGGGCACAAACGGGCTCGCTCTGAGCTGGAAGACCCGGCGAGCGTTACGGGAACTGGTAGGGGCTCGCTACTGCAGAGGAGATGACAGACAACCTGTGGAGAGAGGGGAACTTGCCTGAAAACTGTGCCGCAGTAGCCCAGAAATGAGCGGTCTGGCACCGTTTCAGTCGCTGTAGTTCTCACACCTTTTACTATTGTTACCTTTAATGATCCATTATTGAATCCTGCTTCTTTATAGGCTACGAAAAACGTAATCTCATCCAGATGAAGCATGGTGTGTGTTCCAGAAGGCTTTCTAAAAAGGCCCTTGCAAAAGACCCGTAATACCGTAGAAGGCTCTCTAGTTTTGCACTAACAGTATCTGCTCGTTTTGCAAAACGTTGGCTTTAAAAAGTAACTTTTTTTTTTTCCCTCCTTGTCAGCAACAAACTAGTAGAAAGCTTGAAAGAAAATCTGGTCTTGAATGTTGAATGCTGGGATGTTTTTTTTTTTTAAATACTGCCCTGTAGATTGAATCCTGATACTTTAAAAGAAAGCTCTGTGCAAATGGAATTTGGAAGAAACTGCTGGTCAAAAGAGTGGTTTTTAGCAACTTGTAAAAGTGAGAATGCTTAAACTAATACTAAATGGTGCAATTGTAATGTTTCAAATCGCATTAGGCGGAAATGTCCATGGTAGTTCTCAGCTGAGATGCTACTGATGTAACCATGTATGCTGACTCCTGTTGACAGGCAATATATTTATTCTCTTACACAGTACAAGCTTTGCAGGTTCCAGGTCTGAAGCAGATATTTTTCTTCCTTTTGAAAAATATTATACTTGGACTCAAAGATCTTCGGTGTATGTGTAGTAGATAAGTTACTTTTTTGATGTGTAAAATCTTACCACGTGACGATCCTTTTTCAGCATTGACTATTCTACTGACAGCTCACTGTAGTTACAGTCATGTTGGTTGCTCTTTGCTACTTTAAAAAAAACCCTTATGGTTTGAGGAAATCAGATTGATAAGTGAAGTTTTATCTGTTGAAGCCAAATATGCGAATTAAGTTGGCAAAGGGGGAGCGATGTGCTGAAACATGCAAAATAAAAACCTTCGTTGAAGCTGCCTGGTTATCAGAGTGGGAATTTAGAACTGTCATTGTGGAAATCTTAGAAGTTCTGGTGAACCCCTACTCTGTCCTCTTTCTCTTTTGTGAAAAGTGCTTTTATGCCATATTGATGGGTACTGTCCCTTTTCATCCCTGGTAAGGACCAGAAGCTGGGCTTTCCCTAACCCTGAAGGTGTACCAGTTATTTGGAGGGAGTGAATAACTGAGGAGGGAGAAGCTTTCTTCGTTCTTTGTCTCAATGAAGATGAGATACTTCATGTGTAGTGGATGAACTTCATCTTAATTCACACTATTTCCCACCTGATTATTATTATTTTTTCTTAAACAGAGGATATTCCACATACTTTCATATTTGGCATGTGGGAGAGGGACATTCAAGTCCCTCCCTGCTTGTAGGAGAGGGAGTCAGGTACAGATGTTCCATGTCATGCATGAAAGCGCTCCCCTTTGTGTTTTAGATGCAAGGGTGATAGTGCCGTCTTCTGTCCTGTGCTTTGCGTGAAGCTTGATCTCTTTAGCATGCTCAGAAGAGTCTTGTTAGGTTGGTGTGAAGGGCCGCAGAGGCAGAGGAACACCTAGTTTCTAGGTCCGGATGGAAGTTTATCTGTGAGAATTGTGGCTCTGCTTGTCAAGACTGAAGTGCTGCTTGCTATGTCTGGAACAGTAGGTTTTTAATGGAAAAAAAAAAAAACCAACCAAACTAACAAAAAAAACCCCAACAAAAACCAAAACCAAAACACCAACGCAAAACAATGCTGGCCTTTTGGTGTTGATAAAGATGACATAAACGAGCAGAAGTTATAGATTTGGAAGCCCGTATTCTTGGTATATAGCTGTGTATGTTTGAGTGACATTTGATGCCACCTATAAATAGCCAGTCATTGCTCTCTGAAGAAGAATGGAGTGTAGCTGAATTATTTTAGGAAAAAACTGGATAACTTCATTTATTTGTGTATCTGTAAACATTAGTGTGTTTCCTAGTCTGTTTGGTTGCTTTGCAAATAAGGTAAAATGAGCTACTGATTTTAGAATTAGGACAATATTTCACTTAGCTAAGGGAATAAAACCAAAAAAAATCAGTAGTAAGGAAGAAGCATCAAATTAAGCTAAATCCTGCCTCTTGTAACTGTTTGAAACTGGCTTGAGATTAACGTAGAAGCTTTGATCTATGTGGGATTGCATTATTAAGAATAAAACTGAATTTGGTGTCACTTTTAATTTTTAATAGAAAAGCTGCGATAACCTGTGTACACCATTAAGATGGCAAATTAGATTATTCAGAAACAGGAAATTTGTTCTGTCTCTCCCTGGTATTCTTGAAGTCCTTGGAATCAATGTGTATTTTGTTGTTAAAGCATAAACCGGCAGTTTTGGAAGTCCGCAATCAAATGCAATTAGAAATTGGTGGGCATGAAAGCTGCACAAGATTCCCAGAACTGAACAGGTCTTTTTGATTTGTTGATTATAGATCATTGATGCAGTGTGTGCTGCTATATAGGATGCTCCTTCTAGGGTGTTAGAGTAGTGTATTGAAAGCTAAAGAAGGTGGGAACACAGATCATCTGGGTTCCTTAGAAACGTTTCCGTTTTGTATGCACTTCTTGATTATTTCTAAATATATCACAAGTTAAAAATAGAGTAGAAATATTCAGGTCTCAATTACATCCCAAGTCACTTAAGCACAGGTCTCCGGTTTGATATTCCTGTTTCATATAAACACGGTATGTGTCAGCCACGTGTATTCTGGGTGTTGCATGTGATCTGATAGAAGCAATTTGCTTGCTTATAGCTCCTGTGACGTGCAGAGACCAGCGCCACTGCTTATATGCACGTATAAATAGGCAACAGTGAAAAGGTCTGTTGATGCTGGAGCGTATTTCTTGCAAGGGTAAACTATTCTAAAAATCTGTGAATCAAAATACCTTTCACTGGGGTTGTGGTGGTGCATTGTCACTTGTTCTCAGCTATAAGTGCCTAAGTTGCATATGGCTTTTGCAGCATGTGTTTTATTAGTCATCTAAGAAAATTATTTGACTTGCTTATGAAGCTATCCTAATAAGCTAACATTTCAATTTAAAAATTGTAAGATATGTGTACACACCTGTGCCTAATATTTATCACTGGACAAAAATTGTCATCTTTAAAAAAAAAAAAAAAAAAAATCACTTGGCTTAGTTACCTCCCACTAACTTACCAGTGCAATTTAAATAAGGAAATCACATATGGTAGTTTTTTTCTTTATATAAACAGAAGTATTTGGTTATTCACAATGATAAAATGTTGTGATTTGCAAGCATTAACCTTCAGCCAAAGATTCTCGGAGAAGTCTGAAAACTACGTAGGCACCTAACGTGTGTTTGCTGTGTTGCCAAGAAGAGGAGAGTGATAAGGGGTGAGCATTTTTTTTGGAAATGGAGTGGGAGTTTAAGAAAACTACACAAAGAGCAATACGACACATTTCTTAAATGTTTTTATAGTTTGAAAGTAAAGGTTAACTTGTGCAACATCAGCCTGAGTTTGATATAGGGTTTGAAAGCAAATTTTTGTACCATCGCTGGTTTGGCATGGAAATAATTTCGTGTATGAAATGTATGCCGATATGTTTGTAGCTAACTTTTCTAAACGTGCAGTATTTTTATATATGCAGGATTTTAAAAGTTTCGCTTTGCATTGTCTATGAGGAGGTATAACTGAAATTCTTGCTAATAACTAATTAATGCTTGTTTCCCATAAGGCATCTCTCCTAGTGTTGAGAAGTCAGTCAGCGGAAGGGAGATTTCATTCCACTTCTGTTTAACCAGTTTGTAGGGATTTCAGTAGCTGCAGGATTAGAATTCAGCTGGCTGCAGGGCCAAGATTGCAGCTTCTCATGCGTTCAACTTCAATGCTAGTTACAGCACAGGTTTATTTACTTTCCTATGAATGTTAAGAACTGGGTATTCAACCGCTGAAAAATCCGAAGTCTTAGTACAGCCTTTGGAAATGGTAGCTGAGGCAGTGATCTGTGTTTGCTTAGCCTGTGTGCTGGGTTCTGGGTGAAGCGATACTGCCTCAGATATTCAGAGAGGTGCTGCTTCAGATTATCATGATAAAATAGATCTCTGCACCTTGAATAGTTAAATATAATGCTCTGAGGATATTGATCTAAAAAAAAAAGTCAAACCAGCTCTTAATAGAGAAAATTTCTCAGCGCTGTGGAAACAAGTCATATTTTACTGATTGGATGCTATTGATTTAGTTCTCCAGTTAAATTGCCAAGATGAAAGTGGTAATCCTGGTTAATTCCATATAAATAGATAAGCACAATTTGTATGTGTATAGTTGCAGAGTTCTTTAGGAAAACTGAAGCCCTAGATTTATGTAGTATGTCTGATGCTTTAATTTTAAGTGTTTTTTTTACCATGCAGTATTCATGCTGAAGAGGATATCTTAATTTTACAAAATAAACAGACTATCAATTCATGATAAACCCTTTTTGCATCAGTTAAAATAACACCTTTTTTTTTTTTTTAATGAAAGCTGCCGTTTTCAAAGGGAGTGAAGGAACTGGCAACGTTCTGCTGCTAAACTTTCTTGGGAGTTTAGGTAATTCCCTGGTATGTTTGAGTTGTGTAGAAAGCGAAGAGATTTAATGTTTAATTTTAATGAAAGCTATTTAATGTCTCTAACAACCTGATTAAGAAGAAAATTACTACAAAGCAAAAAGAGTTGGTTTTTTTTTTTAAACACTGTGACTAAACAATATGTCTCCACTCATTGCTTCTGGATCTTTTGATATACTTGAAAGTCATTGGAGATGTTAGCAGGAAAAAAAAATCACAACCAAATCCGTAAAGGTGCTGTTCAGAAGGGGCTGTCCAACTTGGGAACCCACTGGCCTCCAAATACGTCACCTTATGTAATTTTTTTTTTATGGTGTTCACTGATTCTCATTGCCAGTCTTTGAACTTTCCTGGTTCAGCTTTGGTTTGCTATAGTGAAAGGACCAGGACTGAGTATGTCATTTTTAGGAAGGTACTGGTAATTTGTGATGTGACGATGTTTTATACTTCCTATTCCTCTTGCCTTCTAGTTTTCATAGTTATTCAGTAAGAGATCTTCTCTTGAGATGATAAGTTGATCTAGAAACAATGAATTGCATGTTAGAGAGATCTTTTTTCCTTCAAAATGCATTATTCTGCATATATTAGCAGTGAAATTTCTTTGCTGTGAAGTAGTTTGTGCAGCTGACTTGATACTGGTTACCACTGAAGAAATTCAGGTGCTCTGCTTATGTTGAATTTCTTCATTTGCAAATTTTAATCTATTGATCTTTTTCTTAGTGCGTTGGATAGGTGTTAGCTCATATGAATGACTTTAATCACTATGAGTTTTGGCGATTCAGTTATTTTGTGTCTTCATCAAAGCATAGTAGCCTGATAACTTTTGGTATCCTCTGGTCATATAGTACTGTCCAGAGGTCTCTTTAAAGTGGAAAAACTGTTCTGGGATTAAATTACCCACTACTTCGTTCATCTGTTCAAAGAATTTGAATATACAACTGTTCTTTGTAGTTAAGTTAGATAAGATTTTAATTAAGTTACCCATACAGGAGTGAATCTTACCATGTTTTTGTTAATTTTTTTTTAACTATTGCATTAAAAACCTCAAAACTGTATACTTGCTGGTTTTTTCATTTTTCATTTATCTATTACAGAAGCTAAGAAAGTGTGTTAGTTTTTGGAAGTAGCTGAGCCACTTATAGGTCCATCAGATGTTTCAGCCCTTCACATCACCTGGTGTGTTTCTACTTGGCGATGATTTGACTGCCACTGAAGGCCCGAATGTCTTTGCTGTCTTGTTTAGTATGATTGACCTGCTTAGTGGATGAGGGAGAGGCTGTGGATGTTATCTACCTGGACTTCAGTAAAGCCTTTGACACAGTCTCCCACAGCATTCTCCTGGAGAAACTGGCTGCCCATGGCCTGGACAGGCATACTCTCTGCTGGGTTAAAAACTGGCTGGGTGTCTGGACCCAAAGGGTGGTGGTGAATGGAGTTAAATCCAGTTGGAGGCCGGTCACAAGTGGTGTTCCCCAGGGCTCAGTGCTGGGGTCAGTTTTGTTTAACATCTTTATCAATGACCTGGATGAGGGGATCGAGTGTACCCTCAGCAAGTTTGCAGATGACACTAAGCTGGGAGGAAGTGTTGATCTGTTTGAGGGTAGGAAGGCTCTACAGAGGGACCTTGACAGGCTGGACCAATGGGCTGTGACCAATTGTATGAGGTTCAACAAGGCCAAGTGCCGGGTCCTGCACTTGGGCCACAACAACCCCATGCAACGCTACAGGCTTGGGGATGAGTGGCTGGAAAGCTGCTTGGCGGAGAGGGATCTGGGGGTGTTGGTCAACAGCTGACTGAATATGAGCCAGCAGTGTGTGCAGGTGGCCAAGAGGGCCAATGGCATCCTGGCTTGTATCAGGAATAGTGTGACCAGCAGGACCAGGGAAGTCATCCTTCCCCTGTACTCGGCATTGGTGAGGCTGCACCTCAAGTACTGTGTTCAGTTTTGGGCCCCACAGTACAAGGAGGATATTGAGGTGCTGGATTGTGTCCAGAGAAGGGCAACAAAGCTGGTGAAGGGTCTGAAGAACAAGTCTTATGAGGAGTGGCTGAGGGACCTGGGGTTGTTTAGTCTGGAGAAGAGGAGGCTGAGGGGAGACCTTATTGCTCTCTACAACTACCTGAAAGGAGGTTGCAGTGAGGTGGGTGTTGGTCTCATCTCCCAGGTAGCAAGTGATAGGACAAGAGGCAATGGCCTCAAGTTGCGCCAGGGGAGGTTTAGATTAGATATTAGGAAAAACTTCTTCACGGAGAGGGTTGTCAAGTATTGGAACAGGCTGCCCAGGGAAGTGGTGGAGTCCCCATCCCTGGAGGTATTTAAAAGATGGTTAGACGAGGTGCTTAGGGATGTGGTTTAGTAGTGGACAGGTACGGTTGGACTTGATGATCTTAAAGGTCTTTTCCAACCAAATGATTCTGTGATTAGTAATTCCTATGGTTTTGTACTTCTACCCCCACTCCCTTAAAATTTCACTTAATCTCTCCTAGGTTTCTAATTGCCTATGTACTTTATATCCTTTTGGGTTTCAGTGGGGTTGTATTTCTGCCTGATTGGTGTGGCTCTGTTGAACTTTGCCACTTACTTATGTTTCTTTTTATCTTTCTCTTTGGCTTAGAAGTATGGACAACTTCTGAGTTTTTTTGATTCTAGCTTTCTGCCCTTACATATGTGTGAGCTCTTAATATTTTACCTTTGTTTTTATTTGATGTCTTTTTTTTATGTGTCTTGAAGCTGTCACATTTTGTGACACTGGGTCAAAGCATGTGTCAGTAGCCAGCACAGTTGTCTTCCATTATTATTATTATTATACTTCGATAAATTTATCTTGTTTGATGTGCTTTTAGCTTTTTTTGACATGTGTCTAATGTCATTGTTGACCTAGAGGTGAATAATACAGTACTGCTAGTCTGTGTATAGTATTCTGTAGTTTGAGGTTTGTACCAGTATGGGTTTAACTGGTGTTTCTTACCTATTAAAATATTTGTTAGACTTCATATCATTTGGAAGAGATGTTGTGCTTTCCTGCAGCTTCCATCTATTTAATGCTCTGCGTGTAGTTTACAGCCAGATAATAATGAGTATTTTTCTATACAAGTTTTGCTTTATTTAGTGTTTTCTTTACTAAGATATTTTGAGCCATGGAAAATCTTAGTTTGTCTTCACATTTATGTGAATCTATGAATACATATAATATTTTTGTGTCTATAACATAGCACATTGTCTTGGATGTAAAGGCTGGGGCCAATATTATAAGAGGTAGACTGACTTCTCTTTTATCTTACTTCTGGCAGAGATGCCTTTGTATTAGTGACATCGCTAACAGCTGCTTCTGACTTGAGTGCTCAGGGGCAACTTCCAGATTTTTTTCAGCTCAGTTTTCAGTGTAATGGTCCAGCAGTGTGCTCCCACTTGGGCTGAGGTGGAGTCAAGTCCTTCTGTATAAGCCTTGTCTTTCCCAGTTTTCTTCTGTAGTTAATGAACCTGAACACCTCTTCTTGACACCGGTCTGCGGTTCATGTATTGCAACCTTATAGTGTAACTGTAGCAAGAAAGGGAGAGCCACAAATAGAGGCATTTGGATATTCTTTCTAAAAGTAGAACAGGCTGCCAAAAGTCACTTAAGTCATTAGACCTGTCAGGACTTTTAAAGTCTCTTGAGTGTGTATTGGGAAGGGGAGTATAGCTTGCTTTCTAAATTTTAAGGGGTTACTGTTGCATCGATTTTAAAAAATGAATAATTGCTTGAAACCAGTGGTTGTTGCAGTGTTGTACATAGCAGACAGGAAAGCTGGGTATTAACAAGAAGATGAAATATCTCCAGAAGTAATTTATTTCAAACGTTTCAAACGTTCCTGTTTGAAAACAGGCAAGGAAGGAAGTGTAAAGGAACTGGAAATAAAGGAAAACTGCATCCAGAAATGTTTTTTGATGTGGTAGGACACCTGAACAATTTGTAGTATACTCCCATGCAGTTGGAATTGGCATTTTCGGTGTTGGGCTGTCAGTGTTCGTGTTGCAGAAAATCTAGGTATTTTGTTATCGGTTTATGAATCTTGTATTAGAAATGCGTCTAGGCAGATAGGAAACACAGCAGATACAAAGTTGTTGCCAAACATTAATCCTATTTTCATGTGCTTAATTTCAGCATTTCAAGCTGGCACTGCCATTAAAATGAGGAGGACCTGCATACTGTGCCCTACCATTTGCTTTCACAAGCATTTGTGGAGGATGTAGAGAATTGGATCAGTTCCCTGATCTGCTGTGCCATGTGCCTGCGTGAGTGCTTGTATTAGCAGGAGGGAGAGGGTGACATGAGCACATGGGAACAGCGTTGCGGGAAAGCGAGACTGCTTTTTCTGGTGGGGGTAGAGATTGGCTTAGTATTTGAACATGAAAAGCACTATGAACAGAATATATCATGTGTCTGCTGTCACCATATTAGTGTTCAATACTATGATGTATTGAATTTCAGATCTGTAGACTAAAATTTTGTCAGGGTGTACATTACTGTTTTTAAATGAATTTGCTAATAATGTTTCATAAGTTCATCTTTGGTAATGAATTATCAATTTAGCTTTCATTACTGTTTTGGCTTTGTTACTTTCCCCCCCCCCACACTAAAATCTCATTTGTTTGACTGGTTGCAAAGTGGGAATAAAGCTAGAAGTTTCATCTTAAAATACTTGGACTTGAGGAAAAGATATTTAAAACTACCAAGTAGGTTACACTTTCAGAAAAGGATAGTGGCCTGGTAATTCTTTGAATGCGCTAGCTGCATACTTGCTTAAAGTCCAGAGGGAACTTCATTAATGATGATTACCTTGTGTAGCATATCATTTCAGGTGTCGCTTTGAATTTGTCATGTACTGACAGCTATGTTGTAGCTTTGGGAGGCCAGAACTTTCAGAATCATCGCTGTACCGATAATGAAATCCTGTAAGGATAATGCTGAATTGAAACCTGGTTGGGAGTGTAAGAAAAGCTTATAGGTGTCGTATGATGTGACAATATGCTAGTGAAGGTGCGTGGGAAGCAAACGTAGCAGCCAAACCAACCCCCAATGTGTGGAGACTTCTGGCCAATTTAATGGCGAAGGATGACATTGCTCAGTTTTTCTCAGGAAAAATTAATGTTGAAATTGAGCGTCAGGGATGTGTACGTACTGGGAGGCTGGTGTGAAGGTGAAATGTACTCAGGCTGTATAGCTGGGGGCAAGTTGGGGGACGGAAAACTGCTCCCTTCCTGCACTGTGGCCTATCTTGGTATATTTTTGGTGGTTCTGCAGAGCAGTTTAGGGGAGGGTTTTTTGAAATGACTTAGTTATTCCTTTTTGCTTAAGGAGATATTAGTAATACAGAGGTAGAAGTCGTTATTATGCTGATATATCTGCCTCTACCAGCCAATGGAAAGGTGCAATGCATCTTGACTTGTTTAGATGCTGATAAACGGACAGTCACAGGGATTACATCTGAAATTACAGGAGTATGTTCTTATTCATCTGCAAGGGTGAATTTAAATACATTTTATGGGATACACTTTTTATTAGTATTAAGAGCTATTAGAGAGTATACTGCAAATTTTGGGTGTGACAGCCCTCCTTCATAATTTTCCCAGGTTGCTTCCTTTTCTAGAATCTGACATGGCTTGTCTTCTGTTTGAAGTGTAAAATAGCTTATTTATCCTAATCTTCACATGTAGTTGTTTGCTTATACCTAGCAGAGCCTTAATTTTAGGTCCTGTAGTTTTTGTTTTGTTGCTATGGATTCTTTTTACTTACCTCCTTATTTGAAGTTATGGTAGTTGTTGAAAAATACCTAAATACTAAGAGATCAGAAACGGCTTAGATATCCACAGTGATTTGGTAACCATTTCTGTGTTGTGGTTTTATGTAACTTTCTTGAGATGTGGATGAAAGAAAACCCACACAAACCATAGCTACAGGAAAAGTAGTGTCATATTGGAACTATTGAGGTTTTTTCAGTTGTGCTATTGAGTGTAAGTCAGTGTTCTTCACCTTTCAGTTTGCTGTCTTTGAGTACAGAAAAGTAGTATTCCTTATAGCTGACATGCATATTGTAGGTCTAGTCTAAAATAAGGAGGTAGAATCTGCAAGGTAACACCACAGCATGTGAATAGAGGTTTTCATATTTCAAATTTCAGGCTTTTGGAGGGGAGAGAAGTCAATTTCTGAACATGGAAGGAGGAGAAGCCAGTCATCAAATGTATCCAAAGCAGGATCTGATATATTCTGACTTCTAGGTAGTGCTACTTAAAGGCTTATTCTGGTTGAACTCGACTGGAATATCTTGTGCTCGTGGTAACAGCATTATCGGCCCAAAGTCTGAAGTGTTGTTTTTTTTTAAGTAGTGTTCTCCAGTTGTTTGTTTATTTGCTGTTGCCAGCTTTTCATTTTACTGTGGAAATCACTCTAAAGGAAAAAATACATCATTCACAGTAGCTGAAAGTGTCTGTCTATACTAGGTCTGATCTCTGTGTGTATTTTGATGTGTGGGGGTGTGTGTGTTGTTCCCCCCACCCCCGTCTGGAACTTACCCTGTAATTGGTTATGACTCCATAGCAGGGACTGAACCTGTGCTTTGGAGTTTCATAATCTTTGCTTTCACGATCATCATGCACAGGCTTTATTACTTTAGTATAACATTTTCAAGCATATCCTTTTTAACTTTAATAAATAAGCAAGGACCTGTAAGAAATAGATTTTTGCCTTTAGTTTTTATCTTATGTGATCCTAAAGAAACATTTTTTCCCCAAGTTTAGCCTATGAACAGGTCATTCATGTTTCTGCAGAAGGCTGTGAAGGGTTATCAACTGATTGTTTTTGTTACAATTAGAGATTAATATATGGAACTTAAATCTAGTACAGCTCCTGTGATGTGAGTAACTTTATTATTCTTAACTTGCATGCTGAAGGGCTGTTGGGTATTNAAAAAAAAAAAAAAAAAAGGCCTTTGTCAATTCTGCCTCACAGCTACTGGTGGTATCAGGTGCCTTGCTGAATTATTACCAAATGCAAAGCTAGATTTACTGGCCTATCTTGACTGGGATTTCCTTGGGATACAAAGCAGCTGGATTGAATTGGTAAACTGAACCTCAAATCACAACACATTCAGTGAGCTACCTATGTCACTAGTATCTAATTTCTTGTAACTTGTGCAGTTTTGCTGCATCTCAGTTGCATTAAGAAGGGAAAGTAGATTGTATGTCGAGTTGATGGTTTGTATCAGTAGCCTGAAGATTGAAAATTTATGTATTTTTTTTTAAAAATGTTCGACTTGTCACAGAACAAAATCAAGAAATGGTTGTAAGATACAAAATGCACTCAAGGAGTTCAGACAGATTTAACTTTGTTCTGCAGTGTCAGAAGAAAGGTAGAGTTTGGTTTCAACTAGGGAGAGGTTGATGCATGTGTCATAATTCGTTTTTCATAGCTGTATGATTATTGTCTGGCATTAGCTGTTACCACAGATCTTTGGAAAACTGAAGGGTAGA
>VYZW01059122.1:47818-68361 GCA_013401315.1 Balaeniceps rex | reverse complement strand
TCAATGCTTTGTGTCTGATACAATGCAATAGAAGAAAACAGCAGGTGCAAAGAATTTCTGCAATTAGGCCCACACGTCTTTGGATTGGTCTTTAATTGAGTTTCTTGGAAAAGGAAAATAGCTTCCAAGTAACTGCAAGTTCAACTTGTGAGATATCAAGAAACACAACCATGCTCAAATAACCCAGTTTTATGAAACCAATCTTCTTATAGTTNTGTAAAAGTTCTCATCTTTTATACAGCCATCACAGCTAATTTAAGAAAATTTAATGCTGTGAGCTGTTTTGAAGCAATATCTTTTATATTCCTGAAATTATAACCCATGAAATTACTGTTTTTCTTTGTCCTGTGATTATAGTGTTTTCAAGGCAAGCTAAACATGTTACATGCTAAGTCATTTGTTATTGGTGTCATGTCACACCACAGGAAAAATAAACAGAAATTATGTTTTTATAGGAGATTTATAATCTGCTTCCATTAACTAGAAGCTCTTTGTTTTCATTTTCATTTAATTTATTTGATTCCCCACATTTTAGCAAAATCTCATATTGTCCTTTCCTTAGAAATAATAAAGCAGCCCTTAGATGTTCTGACACATGCTCAATAGTACTCAAGGTTATACTGCCTGCCCAGAAAACTTAATTTTAAGTATAGCATGGAAATAAGGAAGAGCATAGCAGTTTGAGCTTTGCGCCTTTAAAGAGAGGATATACAGACCCTAAACAATTTCAGAAGTATTTGAGTATTTCCACAGTCCCTCTTCCTCTCTTGGGAACATGTGTTGGAAAGACTTTCCCTGAAGGAATTCCTTACAGAGGAGCTCTGTTAAATGCACTCCAGAGGAGACACTGAAAGACAGGATGACTGTTTTCTATATTCTTGAATACAGTTTGCCATTTAATTACAAAGTAATTCCTCTTCCCTTGCAGTACTTTTATTTATGTCTTTAGTGCCCCAGAAAAACAGAAGGTATGAGAGGCTCCAGTTCCGAAGTGATACAGCTTTGCCCTGTGACCTTCCCTGCTATATCAGACCACTATTACTGACAAAGTGCTCCATAATACAGGTTTACAAACTGTTTGTCTTAAAATCATTCCTTTCTTCTGTTCTCAGTGAACTTAAGGACTCAGTTCCTGAAAGATGTTCAGCAGATGCAGCTCCTGTGAAGTCAGCACTCTACATTTTACAGGAATAAGATGTACCAGAGGAGAGCAGCTTCGTTTTCCTGAGTCTGACCTTGGTAACCGCAGAAAGCCTCACATATTATGCTTAAATGCAGGATGGGTTACATTCTCATTGTTTTTCTTTGAGCTTTCAGTGTCATGCTCTCCATTTATCCATGTACCACTAAAGTCACTTCACCTGGAAGCTGAGAAGGGGTAAAAATATTTCTGAACAAAACCCTATTGTAGTATCCTTATGTTATCTGTATATTTCTTGTATAAAATGTGACATTTTTAATTGCCAATATCTTATTCAGGGCTTCAAAAGGAATGAAAAGTCTTCTAGAGACACAGAAAGCATGAGAAACTAAAAATTTGAGGAAGACTAGAGCTGTGATTTTCCGTGCACTGGTGAAGTCTATCCTAGATGCCTGAGTTGGCCCTTTGGAAATCTACTCTGTCCTGAATAAGGAAAACTTCTAAAAACTTTGAGTCTACCCTGACAGGAAGTGTGGATTTCCTGTATTTTTTAACATACAGCTTTATGGTTATTCTTAGGATGTCTCCTTGACAAAATGTGCTCCTAAAAATGATAAAGGCATAACTGTCTTGATTTGATCCTGGAGCCAGCAGGCTTTAACGGGCAAGACAGAACAGCAGGAAGCTTCTCTCCCCAGTGCTGAAAGCAAATGGATTCGCTTGCTTAACAGATCATCTGGGGTCTATTTGGGATGCCCTTGGAATTACGCTCTTTTCCCTCCTCAGGGAGACTGATGATGCTGAAAAATCTATGTTGGCCCAATGCAAAACACATCTTCCATTGACAAAATTTTACATTTATTTCATTTTTCCTTTTTCGAGAATTGAGAGTTTCATCTATATTTCATATACCCAAGAGTTATGTCGTACTTGAGTCCCAACAGGATTTTAGAATTTCAGTGATCTCTTTCCAGACAGAAATCTAGCAGAATAGTATTTTAAGGCAAAGGTAATTTTAGTCTATCTGAAAACCAGTGTATTACACAGCCAAATAAATAGAATGACCCTTTCTTAAGCAATATGCATTATATATGTTTGAAAGAATATTTACAAAACAGGAGAAACTAATTTACTCTTTAAAGTAACTAAAAAGGTTACATAAAGAGAACAAATGAGATCTTTAATTGATCTTTATAAAAATGTTTAATGAGTTTTAATGAAATCATACATCCTTCCCACTGCATGAATTGTCCAAAAACCTTCTGGTGATGCTATCCCTACCTCAGTTCCACTTGCACTGTCTTTGGAGAGATAGTAAAATAAATAAAGATGCAGTAACCTATGAATTTTTTAATATTATATTAGTTTCCTAATATACAAGATCTTAGGACATTAAAATTAGTTTGTCAGGAAGGTGTCTAAAAAGACTTCAACAATCTCTCCTGGACTTGATTTTGGCTCTGTCTTCTCTTTTGATGCAAATGTCTCAGGTACAGGCTAGTCAAAGAATATAAACTTTATTAGGCTTCTAGAACAAAACAGTTAGAAGTAATAAAGTACTTTTTTACCTAAATAGCTATTGGATAAACACCAATAAGATTTTTATGTGGAGATAGTTATGCTGCAGAAACGACATTGTTTGCTGCTGTGCAGAGACCCTGACTGGAGATGTCTTTTCTGGAAGAAGCTTTTGTACAGATTCTCAGATGGCGCTCATAACTTTGTTCTGGGGATCAGGAAGTCACTGTAGACAGAGTCTACTAGTTCTACCTCCTATAAGTTCGGTAGGTTTTGCATTGCACTACTTTTCATTTGTGAAATGTGAAACAGCAGGACAAGTTGTAAAAAAGCTCAATAAATGCTAGAAATTAAAAGAGGGGGAAAAACTAGGATGCTGCATGGGAGAGTGTTTGTTTGGGTCCAATTAACATTCCTGAACATAAAAGTAAAGTTAAAACATTAGGCAACACTAATACCTCCAATGCCTCTTCCATATGCTGTTTCAGCTTTCAAACATTGGATGTGACAATCTGTTCAGACATAGCATACAGTTCAGTGTAAATACAGTGCCTGAAGCAAAGCTTTAAACTCACAATTTCTCTTTGAAATGAACAATGTGTTCATACATGAATCAGATAATTACATATTCTGTGAGAGTTTCTGAGCAACCTCCCTGTTTAGATCCAAAGTCAACATTCCCACAAAGCTTCATCATTCTATCAGAGAGGGAAACCATGTGCACTTCAGTCATCTAGATTGTGTTATCACGTTCTGGGATCAAACCGTTGAATGAACCTATCTGTATGACACTTCAGGGGCACCTTGGCCTTGCTAAAGATAATGGCAAACTCCAAATGATGTCAGTGTACGATAGGTTTAATCTTCAGTTTTATAAAGCCTTGTTTGCTGGATTTTATATTCTAAAATTCTAGGGCTGTATTTATTCTTCCCCCACCACACACCCCTCAGGATCCTCCTGATGGTGTACTCTAGATAAACAAACAAATACATTGTAACATGAACAATATAGTATAATCATGCTTAAACAGAAATAAAACAAAATAGGAACAAACCAGAAAAAGCAGAGAAATGTGCCTCTGTATTCTAACAGACTTCCTACTCTTTTCTTTGTTATTCATTTTAAGGAATGAGGCCTTTGGGAAGGAGCTTTTTTCTTATTTTATGTACCACATCTAGCATTATACGGCCCAGGTATGGTGCCCATCAGGCGCTCCTGAAATGAAATTAATAACGAATAATGATCTAAAATTTCTGTATATTTACAAAAATAGAAGTCATGCATGCTAAAACGAAGAGCAGCCTTTTTTCAGGCCCCAATAAAACTGTGAATTGTTCAGGATTCTATATTTTGCTTTAGTTTTCCCACCATAGTAGGATAAAATGTCCAGGGATACAGATTAGTATGCATGTGGAAGCACTGAAATATAATTTATTTTTAAGGTAACTACCTTGGTTTTTGTAATTCACTTAGGAATCTGTGTAAAGGTTTTGCATGCATTAAATTATTTTTTCACATTTCATTCAACCCACAGTGGGACAATCAGCTTCGGGTTTCAGCTATGATTCAGCCTTGATCACAGCACATTATTATACCCACACAACCGTCATTTGCTTTTCTTTCTCCAGCTAAAGATGATTGGGTTGCTTGCAACTTTCTTAATTAAAAATCTGCTTATTTTGACTGGACTTAGGTTAAGAAGATTAAAGGATATGGTGAATACACAATTTATGACTGAAATGGAAAGTTATCCAGGAAGTAAAATAGAAGTGAAGCATTAAGATTAGAGTTTAGTCTTCCCGTTCTGCAAACGTAGCCTGGTACAGCACAGGCCACATTTTCAGTGGATACTTTATTGTTAGCTGTAGCCACCTGCCTTTCTATTTGCACAGCATGATGACCATTTTCAAGGAAATATACGTGCACCTAGGCAGGCTAAATAGGATGGATACTGAGAGACCAATTGTACACTTCAGCAGCAGATTTTGTGAAGCAGCTTCTGTATGCGACTTAGTTACAGTCAGCCCAACTTGATTTTATCAACAACTGACATTTTACAATCTCATCCTCCTGCTTTTATGAGAAGTTAGTTTAGATGGTAGTGGATTCATAGAATCATAGAATCATAGAATGCTTTGGGTTGGAAGGGACCTTTAGAGGTCATCTAGTCCAACCCCCCTGCAGTGAGCAGGGACATCATCAACTAGATCAGGTTGCTCAGAGCCCCGTCCAACCTGACCTTGAATGTTTCCAGGGATGGGGCCTCCACTACCTCTCTGGGCAACCTGTTCCAGTGCTTCACCACCCTCATTGTAAAAAATTTTTTCCTTATATCTAGCCTAAATCTACCCTCCTTTAGTTTAAAATCATTACCCCTTGTCCTGTCACCACAGGCCTTGCTAAAAAGACTGTCCCCATCTTTCCTATAGGCCCCCTTTAAGTACTGAAAGGCCGCAATAAGGTCTCCCCGCAGCCTTCTCTTCTCCAGGCTGAACAGACCCAACTCTCTCAGCCTGTCCTCGTAGGAGAGGTGCTCCAGCCCTCGGATCATTTTTGTGGCCCTCTTCTGGACCCGCTCCAACAGCTCCATGTCCTTCTTGTAGTGAGGGCTCCAGAGCTGGACGCAGTACTCCAGGTGGGGTCTCACCAGAGCTGAATAGAAGGGCAGAATCACCTCCCTCAACGTGCTGGCCACGCTTCTTTTGATGCAGCCCAGGATACGGTTGGCCTTCTGGGCTACAAGCGCACACTGCTGGCTCATGTCCAGCTTTTCATCCACCAGTACCCCCAAGTCCTTCTCCGCAGGGCTGCTCTCAATCCCCTCATCTCCCAGCCTGTATTGATATCGGGGGTTGCCCCGACCCAAGTGCAGGACCTTGCACTTGGCCTTGTTGAACCTCATGAGGTTCGCACAGGCCCACCTCTCCAGCCTGTCCAGGTCCCTTTGGATGACATCCCGTCCCTCAGGCGTGTCAACTGCACCACTCAGCTTGGTGTTTGATTAACATCAAAATATCTGTTCTGTTCTGCAAATTACACATGCTCTAGACAGCATGCCTTCTATGCAAATAGAGGGAATATAGAGTTTGTAATTCCCTTCAAAAAATGGAAGTCATGTATGGATATGTATTTTATTTGGCATACCTTGTGTATCCACAGGAACAGAGGACAAAGCATAGCAAATCACTAATAAGACACTGAACATGCAAATGCATGGGATAGCAAGTATCGGTCCTCTCTGAAGCCACATGGAAAGATCGCATGAAGACAATGAAAAGACTATGTCATGCTTCCCCTTGTTAAGTACTTGTTGTGCAGTCAGAGAATTTTATGTATGGGACATGTGAATTCATTCCTCTCCTGTGCTAGGAAATATTGAATCTGATGAAAGCACTCAACAGAACTTATCCAATGTGCTAGAGTAACGCAGGGATGGATTGTCTTCACCTGTTCTCTGTCCTTCCTGTTGGCACTGCTGTAGCGTATATGAACTCTTAAATATTTCTTACAGAGAAAAATAGTTTTGTGTGTTGGTCAGTTTATCCTTTTTGAATCTATTCTCAGCTAGGAAAAAGCAGAGTTGGACTTGGAATGTAAAATTACTAGGTAGTCAAGATAGTCAAGATACCTGAAAAGGGCTGGAACTGCCTCAACTTTTCTGCCTGATGCTTATGTCAAGATTTAAGAAAGTTGCTTTTGGCACTTGCTTTCCATGACTTTTTTTTTTTTCATTAAATATGTGGGTATTAAATTGAAATGGTTTTGGTGCTGAAGGAAAAAATGCTTCTATTTGATATGGAAAGTTGTTTGTTGGTTTTTTTTTTTTTTGCTAGGAATAAAAGCTATTTCATCTGGATCAGATACAAATATGTCACTTCACATTTTTAGATCAGTTATAAAGTTTTAAAAGGTAAAGATTTATATAACTTTATGTCAAGTACAGATTCCACCTTGATTAAAATGGGAAGACAGGCTGAATAATGAGATGGGCATTTCAAGTTTTGCCCTATTTATGTAAAAGAAATTGTGACCTAGAGAATAAGAGGAAATGGATATTTAAAAAAGGTACCACCTTGGATCAGAGATCTTGGACAATCAACAGCTGTGAATCTGTTGTTTATTAAAACAAGTGGTAAAAAAGCTGCTGATCTTGACTGGCAAGAACAGGACAGTTTTTTTAGCAGTAGGTGCCAGTTTTTGGACTTCAATCATTGACTGCACTGTTATGACAACAGCTGCTACAGTATGAGATACCTGAAAGAATTAGAGACAACTGGGGGCAACTGGGGCCACATTTTTTTTTTTCCTTTTTTTTTCTTTTATGTGTGCTAACAGCTGCTAGCTTCTGTCTGTGAAAAGACACAGTTGATTTCTGGATTTTATGTGCCCTCTTTTTTTCTATCTCCCTTTGAATTTGAGTAATGAGACAGATGGAATTGTGTCATGAATCACTAGTGGGATTGCATTGTCCGACATCTACAGCACTAAATAGAAAGTGCTAGAAATGTTTGAGGACTTAAGCACACTTGATGTGCTATAAAACTGGTGACATTATTTAAGAAAGAAAACTGGTAGGAACTAATAGGCATACTGTGTATTTGTAACTGAAGTAAAGAGATACGAATGTAATGTTGCAACCTCTAAGCTAAATCTACTTAGTAAACAGAAATAGTGTAGAAAGAGTTTATTTGGAGAAAATAGATCATTGAAGGTGGTTTCTTTTTCCTTCAAATTATTCACAGCACAATTACATATTTATTTTTATGTTTTCATATATTTTCTGGGTACGGCAAATATTTATTGCGCTGTGAAGACCCAGGGTATTCTCCCTTCAAGAATTATGCTGGCAACAACTGAAACATTCTGCAAGGCAGTTAAGATTTGTACTTTTAAGCTTTCCTCCAGAAGACGCTGTCCCATTCTTCAAGCACACATGGCAGCTTATTGCTGCTTCCTCACAGCTTCCTTGCTTATGCTAGAAAAAGCTTTGACCATCTATAGCAGGTGAATTGGTTCAGCACACTGCCTTATGTTTAAAATGCTCCTACAATGCCAGCAGTTCTCAGAAACAGCTCTGCAGACAGCACTGTAGATACGGTGGTTAAATTGCTGTAGCAAGTCTGATGAGACAACGTCAGAGCCCACAGGTGATATAACAGATGTAAGCATTCTATGAATGTTCCTAAAAGTCAAGAGTATTTGTGGAGACCCATGGGCTTCAACTCTCCTTAGAATCTTGAGGTGCAAGAACAAAAGAAAAGTCAGAGATTGATATAACTGATTTTCAGTTGTTTACTGTTGGCAGATTATTTTGAGCTTTGGGGCTTCATAGAGGCTAAATGCTCCAGATCATTACATCAGTCAGAAACATCCTTCTCGTCATATTGATGTTTTACTTATTTGAGAATCTCCCATGTGAGGAAATATAATGTTATCCATGGAAAAAGAAACTATAGTGAGCAGAAGGTCCTCCAGGACAATGAATTGCCAAGTGTCTTCTGATTTTTGTTGATTTTAGCCAGTAAATGGATTATGCTCAGTTGTACTCTGAAAGAAATATGTTAAGATAATGATGAATTTAAGTGTACCTCAGCATCATGCTTCATTTGAAAATTTAAAAAAAAAAAGTCAGTATAAAGACTTATATCATGACGTTGTTACTCTCAGGCTGGTGATGAATGAACTTATGTAACACTGCTGAAGGTGGTTCATCTCAGCCATGAATGTATGTGTATAATAAAACCTGGGTAACCCATTACTATGTTACACGCAGAATATTAAGCTAGATGGAAGTAGTTGAAAATTTTAAAAGCAGAGGAATGGATTTTTTCACTTTATGAAAGACTAAAGATGTGAAAGCTAATTCTTTAAAAAATATATTAAATATTCTTTAATTCCTAGCAGGGGGAAAAAAACTACATTTTAATTCTAATCTTTCTGTTTCTTTCACATCTGTCTTCCCAAAGATTAACAATGAGAGACATTTTTTTGTCAAAATTTCAGCCTCTCCTGAAAATTTCAAGTCTGCAGGAAAAACTGTTTTCTCTAAAAAATCTCAAAAACACTCTGATAAGACGAGGTCTAATGATCTGTATATTCAGTTATTGAAAATCTCTCATGTACCATGACTGTAAAGTTAAATGAGGACTTTAAAATTGTTTTAAATTTAAATCTATTTATTGTAAATTGTTTGCATCTAGCTGTCCTAATGATACCCTCATATAAAGTTTAAAGTTGCAATTTTCACAACTTTTAAGGGATATACAAATGCAGTTCCCATACTTTTTAAATTTTTCCTGTGGATTTCACCATTTCTCAGAATGGTAATAAAGAGAATATCAAATATACACAGATTGCAAAACAAGCACACTTTGTGAGATTTTTTTTAAAAAATACCTATACTGCTGAGGCATTTCTTATCTTCTTCAACCTTGGCTACCTAAATGCCTTTAAAAATGTGTTTCCAAATCCCTTAGGCAATTTTTAACATTTAATTCTCCACTTTTCTGTTTCACATCACAATTCAATCTTTTCAGAAATAAAGATATGTAAAACAATCCCAACCCTAACAAAAATAAACAAAACTACCCTAGAAGCCTTTAGAAAACCCTCTCCCTGTACTTCAGAGCACTCACAGCAGTTTATATCCTTTCTGTAATCACAAGCTCATATTTTCATTGTACCACAGATTCAACCTTTATTTTTAAAATCTTTGCAATATCCTGGTATTCCATTCAAATTAATATAATTGGTATAATAGCTTAGTATTCCCAATGTAATAAGAGAAATAATTTCTTTATGAATTTGTAGCATATCTCAAATCAGTTTTCCTGGTCAGCTTTGAATATGGCTTTTAGGAATTCCTGTATCTGACTGCAAAAAAAATCGAACATATAACAGAAGTCAAATTATAGTCTATATATAAAAAATATCAATGGATAAATATGTTTTTGGAAGAGCTGTTCTACAAAATTAAGACACAGTGTGTTATGTTTACTGGAAGCATATGTTTATGTTTTCTTCCAGCTCTGGAAGAAAAGTTTGGGAGATTCAGATAACAGCTCTTTCTTCTCTTGTAAAGCATGGTTGAATCTCTTTTGTTGTCATGTTTTTTCCACACCTGTTCACTCAGAAAATTTTGCTGCTTGCAACAATATATGAGAGGCTTTGTGGCTGACTGCCACAAATTCTTTTACTTTATCATAATATTAGCATGCGTAAAATTAATGGTCCTTTATTTCAAGCTCCAAGACAAACAGCCTTGTAAGGGCAAGTATTTAAATAAAAAAAAATGATAGATTACACTTCTGTTGTAATTCTTTGAAGGGAATTAAAACTTTATTTGGAAAAAGACCACAGATTTTGACAACTGTCTGTAACCAATTACTCCTACAATATCACAAACTTCCATTTCATGGAAAAGTGTTCTGTAAAAGATGCTTCACTGATACATTTTTAACTTCTCTAGATGTTTTAGGCTACTTAATGTAAGTTTGTTTGTGTCTTAAAATATAAGATATTCCATATCTATTTGGTAACAAAATGGTTATTTTTAGTCACATAGTGAAACATTTAGCCAACTTTTCTTCTTTACTTGGTTACTTTGTGTTTTATTCAGAGGTTATCTTCCTGTAGCAGGGATAACAGAAGGATATGTGTGACTATCTTCTGTTCTTGTCACTTACAGCCTGGTGCATTATTTTAAAGCAAAATTGATGGCAGTTTGTTTTAGTATGCTGGGCTATGAGTTATGGCAGTCAGAATGCTGCTGAATACTTCATTTATCCACTTCTTTTATAGGCATTACCTCTGGCATCAGGATAAAGGTTAGCTGATGGTAGTAACGCCTTAAACCACTATCATTAACATAAGCTTGATAAGATGCTTATAAGAAATGCAAAACTCATCAGGCTTATAAGGTATAAAGTCTGCTTATTCTTTTTCTTCGTATATCATTCATACTGATGATACATTGACAAGTTTTTGGAATCTTAAATACTTTTGATTTCTATGGAACCTGGTTGCTCCTTTTTTCCAAACTTACCTTTGTGTTATATTTTTTTATCTATCTCTTGTATTATTCCTGAGATTTACCTTGTCTAATGTCAAATGTCTCAAAGATGTAGGCAGAACTTTGAGCTAGTTTCTAGGTTCCCTTTTTAGATCAGGGGGAGATAATAATAGGCACTCTGAAAGTGATGTATCTGAGTCATAGAAAACTATCTAGATAGATATGACTGTGGACATATGGGTGACAAATACCTTTGCAGAAGGCAGTTGGAAGCTATGTCAGGTATCCAATGTTATCTCAAATGGCATTAGACAAATAGCTGGGGCAAAAGATTTGAGACCAGACTCCCTAGCTTAATGATTATGGAACATCAAGAAAATTCTGCAGTCTTTTCATGGGTCTGCTTCAGTATTTTACAATAAATATTCCCTTTTTTTAGACAAAACAAAACAAAACAAAACAACATAAACTTGCTTTATTTTGCATAGTGGAGTTCAGGGAGAATGAAAATTTGGGTCTGAATTCTCTCAAAGAAGGGAGAATTTAGGAACGCCATTTTTTTAACAAGTGCTCTAGACCATAGGAATGAATGACAACAAAGAGAAAAGAGAGGAGGCAGCACTCTGTAATTTTTTGTTTACACCTTGCAAAGAACCAGGTCCCAAAAATGTTCTTCAAAACTGCTGGATCCAGGAGCAGTTTGTCAGGGAACATAACAGTTTGTCAGGGAACATAACAGTTTGTCAGATAGAACCTCAGATATGATTTCAGGATGCTTTTAGATAGGTAGGTAGGTAGGTAGGTAGGTAGGTAGACAGATGCCTACTTGTGTATCTAGCTGGTTTTTGCAAGCAAACACCAATTCTCTTGCCTATATCCGAGTACAATAGCTGCCTGTCAGCTCCAAAAGTATTATATTGAGGAGAATTCTGAGCCTGTATGAGAAAACCTTCCTCACCATTTTTTTTAAAATACATATTTTCCAGTCCCTTTTATGATGTATTGGGTTTATCTATTGTTAGAAGCAAGGAATTAACTAAATCTCAAGTTAGCAGACAGAACACGTTCCGACCTAGTTGGCCTCATACAGTCACCATAACTACAGAGCAAACTAGTAATCATTCTTAAGAATGCATGTATTCAGATATTACTTCAGGATAGTTACATGTATTATGCCATTACGCATACATATTTGGATCTAAATGGATAGGAATTACAAAATTAATACATTTCCAAATGTATTAGCAACCAATGCCAACCTTGTGTCTTGGTTTTCTTGGACATGTTTTCTTTTTCTGCTTGGACACGTTGCCTGACAACTCTCCTTTTCCTTCCCCACCAGGAATTCAGCCATTTGGTTAGGTTTTCTGAATGCCAGGGCATGGCAGCAGAAGCAGAAGAAGCAGCTTTGATTGTGCTCACTGACCTATGGCCATTTCACAATCCCAGATGATCTGCACAGCTCATGTGCTGTATCTGTCACATTAAGAGTAATTGTTCATCTGCTGTAGGGTAAGTAAAAATACACAGGAGGCCTGACAGTAAAACACTATGCCCTCTGAATGTATTATAATGAGTTGGCAGTCTTTTTGAAGTGTTCTGGATGTGTTGGGTCATTACGAATGTACTACACAATGAGTGAGCTCATATTTCTATTCAAATACAGAAATAATGGCACCTTAAAAATATTGACTGCTCAGTTTAAATTAATATTGTGTACATGTGTAGATGTGTATGCGTATGCATGTGGACCACATGTAAAGCATATGACCTGTGTTGTCCCTTAGTCCAGTTCCATGGAGCTATATTCAAGGTTGTTACATAGTAACTTTGATTTATAGAGATTTGAGTTATTGGAGGTCTGTGTATGCAAAGTTTTTTTAAATTACCGTTGTTTGCTACACTGCATTTTCTCTACTTTTTAAAATTATATTTAAAGGAAGTTCTAGTTATCACTGATAATTGTGGTCGTTAAAGCCTTTTCTGAATATCCCTAGAAATTTGGTTTCATTTTCCATAATACTTCCATATTTATGTCTGTCTAATGACCATATAAATGAAGTATAAAAATATTAATTTCCTTAAGAACATTCTGATAGCTTTGTGGGTTTTTTTCCATGTTTTTAAAACTCAGAAAATATTTGTTGATAAATAATTTCACAATCTTTTTTTCCTAGAGGAAAAATCACATTACATTGATCCCAGAAAAGAGAAAAGAAGAGATAGATGTGTTGCGGTCACCTTGTATTATTCATATGATTGCTATTTTGAAGAAAATCTGGGGTTTTTTAGACATAAATAAAAACAAAGAAGGAAAACCTCCTAACATGCCATTACAAATTTTAATTTTGCCTGGAGTTTTTACATTGTGAGTACAGGAAAGATAATGCAAAAAGCAGAGGTGAACTGAAACTTTTTTTTCCAAATGACGAGCCAGGACACTAGAAAAGCATACAAGTACACTTAGTTTAACTGAATTTTACTTTTCCAGTTCCAAAAAATGTTTCCATTCCAAAACCTAATTACTTGTTTGTAGATTTTTTTATACCTAGTTCAAAGATATATATATTTACATTGTTTAATTTTACTAGGCCTGAAATATCCCTAATTTGATGAACTTCAAGACACATTGAAGAGGTCATCTGTCAGATAGAAGTTTGTGACAGAGCTAACTGTTCAAAGCTATTGGGTTTTCACTTTTTTTTTTTTTTTTTTAGAAAATGAAGTTTCATGTCTGTAAATCTTGATGTGAAGAATAAATTTGGCTGCCCAGCTCTGTTAATGGGGCAAGAAACAGGGTTAACATTCTTCTAGGATTTATCCTCTTGTCTATCCTTCTGTGTGATTTGTATTGAATGTTTAGTTGCCATCTCTTGTAATTGCATTCTCAGGCTACTAGGTCTGAGGTCTGGTCACAAATTATGTTTAAAACTTAAGGTCTTCACTCAGAGCTATGTATTTTACCAGGAAGTAGGGAAGGGGAAAAAAAGAAGCCTATTTATTTATAAAATAATAAAGCCTTTTGTTGCCTTAGCTTTTGAGTCTTCTTGAATAAAGGCAATTACTTTGATGCATAAAGATAGACATAATTTTAAATGCTCTGTCATACAAGGGTGTTAATAATGATAATAATTTCTGGCATGATAGCCTGTCACTGCTAAAGTCAGTGGGTGTTTTGTCATGGGTCAGTGAAGTCAGGACGTCAAGACTCATCACTCACCCCTTGGCCCAGCATTCAGGGACTCACACAGGAATACAATTAGCTTCAGGACAGCAGGACAACTTCCTTGTAAAAAATAACTGCAACTGGAGATGGCAGTCTGATTTTGTTCCAATGCCCCAGACCATATTAAAGTAAGCTGGTAAAACTGGTAAGTGTCCAAATACCTTCCCACTGACCATTGAATGTGGTGTATAGTACAGTGAGGTCCTGTTTTGCTCATCCTTTTATGGGTTATACATGTTTCTGTAGCATTGAAAAGGAGTGTACATTTAGGAAATAACCATACACAAAAATATTTGAAGTATCATAGTATTGATAATTGGTTTAGGTACTTTGTCCTCAAGCCTAAGCACATTACTTTGTACATGATTTTTTAACTGAATAAATGGGAATTATGAGTTAAAAACTGTGAAGCCTGTAGAAAAGTGGCTTAAACCCTTTCTGGAAAAAGTGGTTTATTAATACAAGAAATGTTATAAAAATATGAGAGGAAATTAGAGTAAATTCCACTGGATTTATATTTAGGCAACTACTACAGACAGAATGGACCCTTATTTTCTACTTCCTTTTTTTTTTCATTTGAGAATAGGACATTTGGCTCAAATAATTTAATAAGCCTTTATGAGAAAATGTGAAAAACTGTCAGCTGAATCTTATCTTGATTAATTTTTCAGTTAATTTCCAGCAGACTTCCAATTATGTCCAGTAGCAGTACTCTAGTCATATATTTTGTTTGATCTTCCCCTCTAATTGGATGAGAGCGAGGAATGTGAATTTATAAATAAAGGTCTGTATTACTGTTTATGCTGAAAGGTAAGGAGCCTAAAAATGTGTCTTTAAGCACATATAAAACAGCCCCCAGGAACTGAAATTAATAGTAACTGAAGCATAGATCTATGGCTTCAGTAGGCCTCCTCTCAGTGTGTTTACTTATGTGGGTGCAGGCATCCAGTTCCCGTGTGTGCTTTCTGAGCTGGCTAGATATACATCTAGGAGCCCCTTAGGCATAACTTTCAAAAAGAAATAGTGGCTTGGTTAACCTAGCTATATCACATCCAGAAATGTCTGGGAGTTTCTCCAGGTTGCTTGGAGGCAGCAAGAACAGCCTGAGTATTCTTGCATAAACATGAACATGGAGGAGAAAATTCATTCAAAATGCTACCTTGGACTTTCATCTTCTTTGTAGAAGTCATTCTTTACTTTGTCAACGTCTTTCAATATCTCGTAAGTATAACCAGCGGGTAAAAAGTGTTGATTATCCCGCTGTATTCAGCATTAGTGCAGCCTCACCTTGAATATTATGTGCTGTTCTGGGCCTCACAATTTAAGAAGGGTGTTAACATCCTTGAATGTGTCCAGAGGAGGGCAACAAAGCTGGTGAAAGGGCTGGAAGGAATGTCCTGTGAGGAGTGGCTAAGGACTTCAGGCTTGCCTAGTTTGGAGAAAAGGAGGCTGAGGGGTGACCTCGTTGCTCTCTACGGCTTCCTGAGGAGGGGAAGAGGAGAGGAAGGTGCCGATCTCTTCTGGGTATCCAGTGACAGGATGTGTGGGAATGGTTCAAAGCTGCACCAGGGGAGGTTTAGACTGGACATTCTTGGCATCTTGAGTGCCATCATGCAGCATGTCCAGGACAACCAGAAGATCAGGCCTAGTCAACACAGGTTTATGAAGGGCAGATCCTGCTTGACTAACCTGCTCTCCTTCTATGACCAGGTGACCCACTTAGTGGATGAGGGAAAGGCTGTGGATGTTATCTACCTGGACTTTAGTAATGCCTTTGACACCGTCTCCCACAGCATTCTCCTGGAGAAACTGGCTGCCTATGGCCTGGACAGGCATACTCTGTGCTGGGTTAAAAACTGGCTGGGTGGCCAGGCCCAAAGGGTGGTGGTGAATGGAGTTAAATCCAGTTGGAGGCCAGTCACAAGTGGTGTTCCCCAGGGCTCAGTGTTGGGGCCAGTTCTGTTTAACATCTTTATCAATGACCTGGAGGAGGAGATCGAGTGTACTCTCAGCAAGTTTGCAGATGACACTAAGCTGAGTGGAAGTGTTGATCTGCTCAGGGGTAGGAAGGCTCTACAGAGGGACCTGGACAGGCTGGACCAATGGGCTGTGACCACCTGTATGAGATTCAACAAGTGCCAGNATCCTTCCCCTGTACTCGGCGCTGGTGAGGCCGCACCTCGAGTACTGTGTTCAGTTTTGGGCCCCTCACTACAAGACGGACATTGAGTTGCTGGAGCGTGTCCAGAGAAGGGCAACAAAGCTGGTGAAGGATCTGCAGAGCAAGTCTTCTGAGGAGCGGCTGAGGGAACTGGGGTTGTTTAGCCTTGAGAAGAGGAGGCTGAGGGGAGACCTTATCGCCCTCTACAACTACCTGAAAGGAGATTGTAGCCAGGTGGGTGTTGGTCTCTTCTCCCAAGTAGCAAGTGATAGGATGAGAGGCAATGGCCTCAAGTTGTGTCAGGGGAGGTTTAGATTGGATATTAGGACAAACTTCTTCACAGAAAGAGTTGTAAAGTATTGGAACAGGCTGCCCAGGGAAGTGGTGGAGTCCCCATCCCTGGAGGTATTTAAAAGACAGGTAGACGAAGTGCTTAGGGACTTGGTTTAGTAGTGGACAGGTACGGTTGGACTTGATGATCTTAAAGGTCTTTTCCAACCAAACAATTCTATGATTCTATGATTCTATTTCTTTACCAAGAGGGTGGTCAAAGACTGGAACAAGCTTTCTAGAGAGGTGGTCGATGCCCCAAGCCTGTCAGTGTTTAAGAGGCATTTGCCTTAATAACATGCTTTAATTTTTGGTGAGCTCTGAATTGGTCAGGCAGTTGTACTAGATGACCAATGTAGGTCCCTTCCAACTGAAATAGTCTATTCTATTCTAATTGAGATACTAAGATTGTGGCACAGTTTTTGCTTTCTGTTTATCTATTACTATTCCTTGAAAAAATGAACATAGGCTATACAAAAATGCAAATGAGGTTAGTTTAAACTTGCTACAAAGTCATGTTCTCCACAAGCTCCAATTGTAATTATGGATACAAATTTTAGAAGCCATCTCCAACAGACTTTTTAAAAACTTGACTGTGCTGCTCTGATTTTTTCTATCTTTTTTGTTCTCCAGTGCAAAACAAAAGGATTGATTTAGTTCAAATTAAAACTCCTCTGATAGGTATATGAGTTTTTGTGTGGAAGTCGCAAGAGAATTAATGTTTCTTAAAGGGATATTGTTTTAAATGTGATACTCCACTGTGTAACTGTCAGTAAGAGATGTGCAAACTTTATCTTTTTTCTTTTCACAGGGTCTGTGGTATATTTATTCTTATTTTAAGCATATATAAATATACAGAAGCTTATATAAATATATACTTGTAATATAAATTTTAGTTGAAGCTGCAGAGTTTTATTTATTTTATACATAATAATCTGAGGTCTTAGTTCAGTGGGACTTAACCAAAATCAGGAATTCCAAAGATGGGAATCAGTTTCACATTAGATATCTTAATTTAAATGCCTATGTGCATTATATCCCCACATATGTTTCTAGTATCATTCAGGATGCCCTAAAGTATTGAGATATCTGCATGGAGCTGGTAGGTAGGACATAGGCTCTATGAGAAATCTGCTTTCTTTGGAAGAGACACCATCTCAAATTTCAGTATGTTGTGGGCAGCTGACTGAAATCATCAGTCAATACGAGTAACAACTTGAAAAGCTACACATCTGAGCAGCTATGAGGTTTCTAATCTATGGTGAGCACGATCATTCCCTTCACTCCACTGCCTGCATTTATTAGATTTCCATTGTCTCTACCAGGAGTTTGGACAGTCAAGTACCTCCTAATAGATGCCCTTCCATAACGACATAGTTTTAAGTATCTTCATCAGGAGTTGAATTTCACTACAGGGTTCAGCTTTCTAAAATGGGTGCTTAGTGTTATTTTATGTTCTGCAGTGATACCCTGCCTAAGTGTGGGAGCATCATAAATCTTGATTCATATTTTCCAGCCCCATTTGACAGGCCTCAGAGACCCAGGAACAACTTAGATAGGACTAGACTTCTATGTTTAGGTTACTGAATCACTCCCCAGTTATCTATAGTCTCAACCACTGATGAAAAGTTTTGCTGCATAAGGAATCTGCTGAACCTCACACCAAAAGAATGCTGTTTGTGTGGCTTTCATGAAAAATTGTAGCCCAGTCCTTCACCACTTCTTACTGATGTCTCAACTTTGCAGAAGCAGTGGAACAAATAAAGTCTTATACAGAATTGTTCATGTGTCTTGATGTTCACGAACTGGTAGGCTGTGATACCTTAGTTTATTTTTATATTGCAGGAGATTTTCAGGTGTTTTCCAGAGCTGCTTAGCTTCCAAGATCAAACAAGAACAGATGCATTGTCCTGGCATAAATCAGACTGAACTTATTCAAAAGGATAATGAACTTCTTGGCAAACCCTGTTTTGTTTTTTCTGTTAACCATGCAAACTTCTTGTAAGTGAGATTTGCACAGGTTGAGGCTTCAGTGAAACTTTTTCCACAGTACCATCAAAACTAGCTCGGTAAGAAACAGAAAAGGGTCAATCATTCAGTTATAGAAGAAAAAGGTGATGAGAGACAGTTGCTTTAGAATGGGAATGTTTATTTTCTTTTTTTCTTTTTTTTTACAGATTTAATAGATTATTAATTTACTCCCAGATTCAAATCCTCCCTGGATTTTCCTTCATTCATATGCCTGTGCATATCAGTCTGTGCAAGAAAGACATACACATACCAAATAGTGAACTGGAAATGAAGGGATGGACTGCATAGAGAGTCTGCATGAATTACCCAATGTGTGGGCAGACAAGGAGATGACAGCAGGTTAGAGCCAACAATTTTAAGAGTACCTTATGGACTTAATTACTGAAGTTCAAAAAGTCTTCAAAAGCCAATTAGAAGTGCTATTTGTAATAGCTAAAGCAATTAATATGGAAATATAGCAAGAATGAGCCTTTTAGTTTGAGAACCCTGAGGAATTCTTTGTTATAAGTCTTTCAAATCACTTTCAGAAATTTGGAAAGAAAATTGAACGGGGATTTCCTGCTGTTGTGCAAGATAAACAGAACATTTTTCTGCATGGGTAACACATTGTAGTTGCAACACTCCATAGCGAAATTTCATATCTGAGTGAAACAAAAAGTTACAGGAAAGGTATAACCGAAGACTACTAACATTAGTCTTTAGCTAACAGCACATTTGAGAATCATTTACACTGGGAGATGATTATTGTCTTTTAATAACCTTATTAAGGCACTATCAGACAGACAAGGGCTCCTAAAGTGGGAATAATATAACAGAACATTTAATTCCATCTCTTTGGAAACTAGATTTAGTAGAGGTAATGATGAAAGGATGTGGTATTGCTCTATCTAAGCAGTACTACAAAGTGTTTATTACTTTGTCTACAGCAAGATAATTTTTTTAAAAAGTCTGATAAAGAATCTCATTATTGTCTTTGTAACCTCAGATGTATTCCAGACGTGATGTCTGTTACACTATCGGGTACTGTGGCAGCAGAAATAGAACACTATTAACAGAAATGCATGTAAGTTAATTTCAGAAAAGGGCAGAGGTCTCTCCATAGCTATTTCCGTCTTTCTTTTCAGATTAAAGTTAAATACATTCTTTGAGGAACTCTGTGAAAGACCTTCCAGCACTCTAATGCAAAATGAAGACATAAGGCATGCCACGGTATGTATTTTTTCAGGTATCTCTCTCTGTGAATCCATTGGATATTTTGTGCGAATAAAATATAACAGCCTCTGTCTAATCTATGGAAGCAAAGGTAAATTGTAACTTTCACTATAGTCAGCTAGTATTTTCCAGTATGATCCATAGGTTTCATCATTTACAGAGGTCTACATGAGACAACAAAAACACATGCATATATCCAAAGGAACACTTACAAGAAAACACCAAAACGGATTAAAAAGTCCATCCTTCCTGACAAAATCCAAGATATCGTCCACAGTTAATTGGATTCAGTGCATACCTTAGATTTCTGTTAATTTGAGTGTGTTTGGGTAAACGTCCTTGGTTTACCTAAATTAGCACAATACCTTTGGATAAAAATGGTCCACACCACAGTAACATTTTTCTGTACTTGTCTTATCATTTCTTGAAAAATCCCCTCTTTTAAGTTTTCGGTATGTTCCTAGTCATGGAGGTATAGTTTATACTTTAGACATTTGGCCTGTATGAAAAGTTTTCTGTCTTTGAATGATCTTCAGAGTGAGTCACTAGCACCAAAACAGAACAGGAAAGATTACCCCTCTTCAAGCACTGAAAAGCATATATGAAATATGCTTGTAAAAGAAATATTAAATGTTTTTTTCATAAATATGGACATATACATGTTTGCATGATGTCAGAGCATGTTTGAGAACTCACAAATAAAATTTAATCTATATTTAATCTTTCCCTCATTTTTTGGCATATGGCCTAATGTTCTGTTTACTATTTTTGTGAGAAAAAATATCTTGAGGTAGATCCTGAGCTGACCAATACAGACGTTAGGGTTTATATCAGCTGGGGATTTGGCCCATTTTTCTGTGTTCTTGCTGTGTTTCATTGATTGCTTTAGCAATGTTTCCTTGTATTCCACTG
>VYZW01059122.1:22866-33972 GCA_013401315.1 Balaeniceps rex | reverse complement strand
TCAAAACCCATTGGAATATTTGGCAAAGAGCACAAACCCGTTTCTAAGCCTAGTGTATCTCTTTTTTTTTTTTCGTATCTTGACCTTCCAACTTAACATGAAGAGTGCCATTGTATCAGAGTAAAATACTACTATGACTTCAAAGATCGCCTCTTTTTAAGGCACCTTCACTCAAACAGAACTTATTCTTGTTTCCAGAAGCAGTTCAATTACATTAATGTTCTGTAGACTTTTTACTAGATTCTGGGAAATTATCTTTGTTTGCTTTCGTTTAGCCGGTGCACCTCACTTGCTACATCTGCTTCTGTGTGAGGAGAATTGTGCTCTATTTGAGTATATGTGCATGTACGTGTGTGTTTCCCTTCTCCCATATTCTGAGCTCTGACTGCGGTCTATTATCTGTAGGGAAACTTTAGAAGCTATATCACAGTTCAGGAAGCAGGAACTGGCTTTTGATAAAAGGCTTCCTTTTTCTCCTCCACAATACATCTGGGGCCTTTCACAGTTGATTACTGTAATATCAGCTTAATGCAGCATTGACATACAACTGAGAACTTTAACAACATTTTAACACTGGAAAGAAAAATTTGCTAGCAGCAGGGACATTAATTAGCAAAGGGTGGCCTGCTTTGGTTAATCACTAGTGCAAAAGTCCCCTAAGCTTGTCACTCTCTATCAACTTTTTGGAGGTACGCTTAGAAAATGGTTTAAAAGACAGAAAAGCAACTTGCCAGAAAGACACGCTGCTGCTGCAGACCAATTTTTGCTGCTGAAACTCCAGATGGATCATATGGGCACAAATTCCACAGGATTCCAGAGATTTTTTATATTTATTTTTCCACACAAACATTAATATATTTACAAGGGAAGGTTCAAACTGCTGATTTTAATCACTTGATTTGAGGAAGAAACATTTTTATTCATTAATAATAGATATAGTCCCTTAGAGTAAAATAAAACTGGGAAAGTATGATGTCTAGAAGAGAGAGAAAGAGAAAAAAAAAATGTACTTTTTGCCTTAAACTCTCACCATGTTTTTGTATTTTCACTTTTTGCTGGAAAGCTAGAAGTATGGGTTTTTTCTTAGTTTATACATATCCCCATATTTTTGGCAAAATTGGAGAACATGTTCCTATTACTATTAAAACAATTTTTTATCAATTAAAAAATTCTTATAAAATGAAGCTAATCTGGAATTCCTGCAAACAATTTGTGATCAAGTTATCATCCTTCTTGTTGCTGTTTGAGACTATGCCATTTAAATTCTTTCTGAAATATGTGCAAATCTCTGGAGATTTTTGTGTATAACTCTCATTCAGGATTAAAAATCATATGCTAAATCGTACAAATCAGTTGCCAGTCCCTGGGATTAAGGAATTAATATGCTTGATTTTTACCTGTAATTTGATATATAAGCATAAAGATGTTTTGGAACCTGGAAAAAAAATCATGCTTGAATTAAACACCAAATAACTTAAATGCGCCCAGGTAAGCATTACTACATAATAGATAAAGAGTTAGTTGATGTTAAAACTAATGTAAAGTAGATAAAATTGGCAAAAGGAATAAGGGATTTAATGTAGGATGCAGTCAACTCAGGCTTAATATCACAAATATTACTTAATACGTAGAAATGGACTGGAGAATAAGCCGAAGAAAATGGATGGAGTTTTATTTTGTTAGAACAATATTTAATTGACAGCAGATTTAAGAATGAGTTGTATCAACTTCAACTCTGCCTGCTTCAAAGGGGCTACACATATATAATGTTAAGCGTGTGTTCAGATGCTGTATTGAAGAAAGTCAGAGTGTTCATTCCATGCAGGCTTAAGTCTTGCCTCATTAAAAGGGACGTTACTATAGTTAATTAGTAAAGGACTGCTGGATGTCAACAGGAGGAATATTTTTCTGCCATGTTTGTCCCTTTGGTATGGACAGGAAGTAGAGAAAGAGCTTTCTAATTCCTTTGAATTGCCAGAGTGTGATTAATTAATAATGATATTAACTCACCTCTCACTGTTTAGGCAGTATTTCTGACCTGGTGAAGTTTGTTGGAAAATCAGACTTCCTGTTTTAAGAACAAATACGTATGCCTCAAAATGTTGCTTTTTTATAAATTAAACCAAATATATTGAAATTGTTTGTGAACCAGAATTTCTGTCAGAGAAGAAGAAAAAAAAAAGGACTTTGAAAACAGTGTTGGAAATATACACTGTAATAACCTAATTCCAACCTGAAGCACACATTCCTGTTGGTTTTACTTTCCTCTCTGTTGGCAGTGGTGAATCTGACAAGAGTCTGCATTGAGTTGCTTCCAGAGATCGCAGCAGGTGGGTCAAGAAAGTGCTGTAACACAGATTTCCTCCATTTTTCTGAGGCAACTCTCTGCTAGGTTTACCCCAAAACCATGGACTCACAAACTCATCAGAAAAGAGTAAATGTCACTGTAAACTCCAAAGTCACCTGTGTTGCCATGTGCTGCCAAGACTCATTTCAAAGGCAAAAATTTTGCATGACTGTACAGAAAGTTGTTAGGAACTTTCATAATAAACTGAGGTTTTCTGTATGCATACTGTTGATTTTTCTTTCAAAATTTTAATTTTGGACAATTAAACTGAAAAGTTCCTGCTCCAAGATTATGAACACCTGCATTTTATAATGTATTTAACAGTGAAAAGAGTAGTCTATATCAATATTAGCATGACAAATTAAAAGATCAGTTATATCTGTGAGCTGTATATCACAGGTTTACAAGACACGTTGAGCAATTAGGTGTATCAATGGAAGATTGGTATGAATACAGTTTTCCCTCTCTTCTTTCCTTCCCCACTCCACTCCTTGTATTAACGCTGCAAACTGAGTAAACAAACCAAAAGAAGTCAAAAGCATTCTGCTTGTGCTTGGATGTACCAGTCTGGCAAGGTCAAATTGAAATGGCATCAGAACACTTATGATTAATTGTTACTAAAAAGCACCCAAAACCCCCCAAACCCCATCACCTGAGGTTATACAGGAATGTGCACATGGGATGATTGCACATATATCTATATAAATATATAGATATATACACGCACATATGTATGTACACTGGAATGATTCTGGTTCTTTGTGTGTCCTTCTTTATTATGACTAATATGATAACATTATAAGGTAAATAAATGCATAGCTGCTTAGTTTGCTGATTGCAAACTTTGTGGGCCTGTTTTTCTCTTCGCAAGTACCATAGATTGTTACTTCAAAGTTGACTGAAGTGAGATTGCAAAATGCTGAAATATGAAAAGGTAGCACTTTTAAACCACTTTGCAGTCATTTTATAAAACCTTAAGTGATGAGCACTGGCAAGAGAACCATTTTATTCAGTATAGCAGATATTTCCAAGGTTTGCTATTTAGACAGACTTTGATAGCATTTTAACTCCTTGCTCATTTCAAAGTCTATAAGCTTTTTGCCCTTAAAATTTTATACCCCCTTGCTGTTTGCAATGTGTTTCCTGCAAAACTGATTACTGAAAAGCTGCAACGATAACCAAAGAGTAATGCAACCAAAAGGTTTATGAAAAACCACTACGTCTGTCCAGCACGTTTTTTGTTGCTTTTTCATTTTTTTTAAAAAAGAACTAATTGCAGATAAAACCAAATGATTTAAAGAAATTCCAGGTCATAAAGTAATCTTGTACTTTTCTTTCAAATGATCCTATTTCAAAGTCTATGTCTGAATTTCAGAACTGGTGGATATACAGACCATGCTATAAGAAATACTGCTAATTTGCACATGTGTGTCTGTATGCAGCAATTTCAAGTACTGTTTGAAAAGTCTGAGTTTAGGTGCAAGATTATTCTTATGTCTGTGGGTACTGCCTCTCTCAAGCTATGCCTGCAAGATGCTATCTGTTAAAGCAAAGCAAAAAGTACATTTTTTGTGTAAAATAATATAAAGATTTTTAAATTAAAAACTCTGCACTACATTTTTCATTGTTACTGCAGGATTACTGTATGGCTGACAAAGCATGTGGAAGAAGATTTGTTTTCCTTCTTACTTTAGATTAAATGCTACCTTAATTGGCAGGTCTTATTGGATGCAGAGTTCCTATTCCTTTAAGGTCTTTCTTCTAACTTGTTTTAACCAGTTTTTAGAGCCATATGAACTGGTTCTGATTTTCAGATATTTGGGAGCATATGCAATAACATGCTTCATTTACTGAAGCTTCTGTTTCTCCCTTTGTAAGAATCAATAGACAGTTATACCTGTTACAGAAGGAAAGACTGGATGTGTTAGGGAAAGGGGCAGTTAACCTGTTTGTTGGAACTTTCTGTGTCTGGCTAAGCAAAACAAGTATATAACACACTGAGAGGGTCTTTTATGCCATAAAGTTTTTAAACTGTGAATCCTGTTTCCTGGCTTCTTTTATAGTACAATCTTCAAAGCAATAGTTTCTTTTGATTGTCATTGATGTGCCTTATGCCAAGAAACTAATTACTCAAAGAATAGGAGGTAGTAAACACAAAAGGAAGTTTCACAGAAGTCACATGAACTTTGAAAATGCAAGCAGCGTTATATTGCTTCCCCTGAGTTTGGGTGCCTGAGTGCATAAAAATCCAAGCTTTTCTTATCTCAGACTCCAGTTCATGTCTCTAAGGCATAATTTGTGGTTTACACTCAGTCTCTAAAGGATTTTATTTCACATCTGCAGTTGAGAAAAAACAGAATTTAACTGAACTGCTAGTAATCCCTAGAGAAAATGATCATTCTATATTAGGTCAAGATTTTCAGAGAGGTATTCATTAAAGTCCCAGGTGAGCAAAGCATTTAAGCTTATGCTTAACTGCATCACTGTTCTGCAAAGCACTCACTATGGCATTTAGACATATGTCTAAAGTCAAAAGCTTAAGCACTTTATTGAATGTGTGGTGCTTACTAAATCGATGGCTATGTTGTCTGAAATGGTTTTTGCCTCAAATATTTGTGAAAAGGTAATGCCAGTCTTTCTAGTTCATTATCCCACCATTGTGTGGACTGCAAAACTACTAATGCAGTAATCCTTTATTCTCCAAAAAGCTATTTCTTTCTTCATCAACTGCAAAATAAAAATACAGCCAGTCTTTAAGACCTCTGTCTTATTATTCTCTTTCCCTGGAATGGAATTCTTATCTTATTTCTATCCGTCTCTCAGAGTTTCTGAACTTATCTGATACTGAAATGGAATGGGCTGGCTAAAACCCTTCAGAATACAGGCTACTCCTTCAAAACATCTAAATAAAGTCCAGCTCAGCAATGGTATCTTTCTGACTTTCTGACAAAAACCATCAAACTATCATTTAAAATTAACTAAAGAATCACTGTGATAACTCTTCATTGTGTATTTTATTTGAATTAAATTTTTACAAGCCACTGAATTTGTACAACTAGTATAATTCACGGAAACAGCTTCATCAGACCCTTGCTTCTTTTAAGTAATATATTATCAAAGCTAACAGAATGTGAAACTGTTGCAATTTGAGGTCTGTGAATTGTAAGGATTTATGTGATAAAAAATTTTGTTGGAGCTTTGTACCATTTTTCCTGAATCATAGACCTGTGTCTTTAACCTTTATGTCCTTTCATGAATTGTTTGTGGTCATATTTTAAGGATATTGGTCCATAAAAAATTGCTATAGCAAGGTTCTCTGATTTGTCTGTGAAGCTTTTATGTAGAAGTCAAAGAACATAGGAAGCTTAGTAACCTATTTAAGATAAAATTACATCTAGTTGAAGGGTTAGATGTGATACATGCAGTTGCATGTGAGAGATACAATATGGATAGGGTGAACAGAAATTCAATGTTAATGCAGGCTTTGCAAATTATGGGAAAAATTCAGTGGAGTGGCATTTTTAAACAGTCTAAACTTGGCACAAGAACATTACTTTCAATAAGCCATTTCTGAATAAAGCCTTAGAAGAGAAAAATATCCCGAGTCTGCCGTATATCTTCCTTTACATCATTTCCTGCTCTTCCCACCACTGCTCAATGACTGTAACAACCACTTCCAGGCCTGCCCTTCTTCATGCTTACCAGTAGACAGACACTCAAACATTTGGCATGAGCTTAAACATGAGGGAGTTTCTCAGATCAAGGTGGTTAAAGCTAAAGCATTTCTAGAACTGTAAAACATTGTATTTGCAGAACTTCTGCACCATCTGAAATTATGTGAATTTATGCCAAAGTCATTAAACTGGCTGGAATTTACTTAAAAGAAATCAAATAATTTTCTTGTGACATTTTCTAAATTACAGAGTTTTATCTCTAACTGTTTTGGAGACACACACTTTCTCTGTTTTCACACATTTATGTGGCAGCATGATGATTTCTTAGGGAAGCATTTCATTAGACCTGAAAAGTACACTTGGGAAAGGAGGATACTTTTTGTTCTACTGCAAAGAAACAACCCCTCAGCCTACAACTGACCTTGATATGATCCAATGAGACTTGTTGGTAGTGGGCTTTGTGTGAGATGAGGCTTGGATTTAGGTGATGTTGATCTTCCTTCTAAAGTAACATATTTCCTGATAAGTTTCCACCTGTTTCTGCAATTTCAAAGTTTTGGAAGAGTTGTCAAGTTGAATTGGGTGTAGGTGCCCAAGTGCCGGCAGTGGCAGCAGGCTGCAGGGGTGACCTCTGTGAGGAGAGGCCAGGGGCTGCCCCGTGCTGGACACAGCTGGCTCCAGCTACCTTCAGAGGACCCACGGTGGGGCACAGCTGAGCCTGCCAGCCAAGATGGTGATGCCTCGGGGAAAACAGTTTTAAGAAAGAGCAACAACACCAGGAACCAGAGATGAGTGAGAGGAAAGAAAAAAAGTGTGAGAAACAACCCTGCAGACACCAAGGCCAGAGAGGGGGAGGAGGTGTTCCAGATGCTGGAGCAGACGTTCCCCGGCAGCCTATGGAGGAAACCATGGTGGAGTAGGTTGCCCCCCTGCAGCCCATAAAGGACCATGTTAGAGCAGATGTCTACCCTGAAGCTCATGGAGGACCCCATGCTGGAGCAGGTGAATGTACCCTTATGGAAGCTACAGCCTGTGGAGAGCCTACACAGGAGCAGGCTCCTGGCAAGAGCTACAGCCTGTGGAGAGGAACACACACAGGAAGCAGGGGAAAGCGGGAGGAGGAAGATGAGGCAGAGACGAGCTGTTATGAACTGACCACAATCCCCTTTCCTCATTCCCCTGTGATGCTCAGGTTGCAGGGGGAGGTAGAGTATTTGGGAGTGAAGGAGTGAAACTGAGTCTGGGAAAAAAGGGTGGGGGTGGTGGAAAGGTTTTGTTTTAATTTTTTTCTTTGTTTCTCACAATCCAAATCTATTTTAATTGTCAATAAACTATATTAACCTGCAAGTTGAGTCTGGTTTGCCTGTGACAGTAATTGGTAAGTGATCTCCCTGTCTTTATCTTGACCCATGAGTATTTTCATTCTATTTTCTACCCCTGTCCTGTTGAGGAGGGGGAGTGGGAGAGCAGCTGGGTGAGCATCTGGCTGCAGTCCAAGGTCAGCCCACAACACAGGTGAAGTTTGTTGTGACCTTTCTACATTATGTTTAAGACTAAGAAATGAAATCTTTTGTCTTTCTTGTCCATCCCACTTGCTACTATTTTTCTCTTTTTGGTTGTCCCCTGTGGAGAGTCAATTATGAGAACCATAACTAAGCCCTACACAGAATATTCCAAAACACAACTACTGTCTGGATCTTTTTCCTAGTGTCATTAATTTATTATTAACCATTGCTTTTCATGCTCTGATTACTTAGATAAAACAGAGTTAAGATTAAATTCAGTGTGATATATTTATCCTTGAGGTGGTTATTTCTGTCTTGTTCCCAGAGGAACAAAAATCTGTTAAAGAAATCTACTCTATCTGAGGTATAGTTTTATAAGATGCAATTATTCTTTAATTCAGCCATCATAACCAATTAAGTTTATATCAAATCACACAATTAGCAATAAACCACTAAGGTTTAAGGCAAAGTATTTAAAATTGGTGACAACTGTAATTGTTTAACAACTGCAAAGACCTAATTATGCTGCTAAAACAATTACAATCAGGTACCAATTCTAATATCTGTACCAGATGCTCTTAAGTCTTTCTTTCCTTTGGGTATAAAGCTGAACTAGGTGAATACTTGAAAACCAAGGAACAAAATCTTGTGACGATAGTGTTTCCTGGGCACAAAATTTGTTTTAGAGAACAGCACTGCTCAAAATATAATGGATGAGAAAATTAATCATGAAAAAGTTGTGACAAAGTTTAATCATGACAGATTAAACTAAATAGACAAGTCTGTAACACTAAGTCAAAACCAGATGTGATAGATGGCATCTTTTTGGATGGTATAATTTTCTTATTTGTTCCCTAATTACCTCCTCTACCTATGTTTTGCTCTGTTAAAAATCTGGGGGTAGTAGACAGAAATGTGTTGCACAGAGCCAATCTGAGTTTTTTGGGAAGGGCAGTGACTTTCCCAAAGTGGGATGAGTATCTGAACCTGGGGGAAGAGTCCAGGAAAAAGGAGGGGTAGGGTAAAAATGGGGTAATGGGGGGCAGGAAGGCAGCAGCAGCAGAGCCTGGGAGACTCCTCAGAGCAGCCTCAGAGCAGCATGGATCAAACGTGGACCCAAGACTCATAGATAATGAAAAGAAAGAAACCTTTTCTATGTATGCAAAGGAGAAGTACTGTATTCCAGGAAGCCATTAAAAAGGGGTTGAAAAGAGACCAAGACTGAAGGAAAGAACATGCCTTACCTACAAAGACATCCAACAGACAAAAGTGAGTCTTACAAAAATTCTTAAATGTATGAAGTTTTGGGTGTGTTCACAATAAAGACTTTCTGAGATAGATCAGAGATCTTCAAATAGCACGAAAACTCTGAAACTTCAGTTAGGGCTGACTTGCTGTACCTTCACATCATGTCAAACAACCTCAAATAATCAACTTCATGCAGGAAGACTAGATAATGATATTGCTTGTATTTTATGGAAGATGTTACAATTATTATTTCTTAATCATTGAGAAGGAAATAATACCATCCATACACTTGCTGTCTGACATTCTGCGAGTTATTGGATGGAAGCAAATAATAAAAAAGGTTTTACTGAGCTTTATCTGTAAATCTACTCATCTGCTTGACACTCATTCTGACTTCTTTATCCTCTTTATGTAAAAAAAAAAAAAAGAACCTGAGATATGCTATATAAGTAACTTCCTGACACAGCACAATGTGATTCAGCCATTAAACCATCTTCTCTTCCTTTACGTACATCTGTTGGTCTCCTTACTGGCAGCCAAAGACATTTGCAAATCTTTGTGAATTCCTGGAAAGCATCAAGTTATTTCTTGATTCAGGCTGCTGGCCAATATACTCCTTGAGTTCAGCAAACAAAAACAAACAAAAAAGTGAGTGTGGTGAAAAGTCTAGTGAGACTATCACGACTTACGAATTTTAGGCCGCATTTATCACATTTTTTTAAGTTTTTCTGATTGTGTACTTAAGAAAATTTATTAGTTTATTCTTTATAAACCTTTCCTTGGAGTATTCTGCCAGCCCTTTCTTATATCTCTGAATTTCTGTTGACTATTTTTTTACTTATGTAACATGTGTAGTCCTAGGAAAGAAAGAAAGAATGCTCTTCTGGTGAAGAAACTGGGAAAGGAAGATTGATTTTGGTTTTGGCTCTGCTAGTGGCTTTTCCTATGGTACCAGGTAAGTTACTTAAGGTGAGATTCAAGAAAACAAACTCATAAACCACAATGCCAGTATATATTCTTAGCAGAGAAACCCAGAAAGTGTCTCTAGCCCACTTAGGCACCTCAGATATTGTAAATATCTAGATTTAAGTTAACTGTCAGAAGCTGTTCAATTAGCACACCTAGAAGAATTCCTGTTTCATTTTTTGTTCTGAGTATTCAGGTGACAATTTTTCTTCCCAAGGTTTTCTGGAATTCAAAGACAAGGTTTCTCATTGTTATATACTCAAAGACTTATCTAAACCTCTTTTAAAACTGACACTCACTGATCACACACTGTTCAACTCAAAACAATGAGCTCGTGCTCCTTATTTTCCCTTCGAACTACAGGTGAGAGTGAGCTCTCCTCCAGGAAGAGAGAAACCTAGGTCCTGGCCTTCTGCAGCCTCCAGGAACTGCAATCACAACTCCCACTTCACAGGGTGGCCTAGATACCATGCAGAAGTTTAGCCTCAACGAAAACCTCCTTCCCACCCGCCTACTGAGGCTAGGGCACTGGATAGTCAGAATGTTGCCAGAGAGAAACCTCAGAGAAAGCATGAGGGTAATATGGGGGTAATATGCTAATACAAATACAGTCCTGTGATTTGGATTTAAAGTTCACAGCTGTTCTGTGTTAGGTCAACAGGGTTTTTTTTAACTCATTCTCTTCATCTTCAGAATGGACGTAACTTTTCTATACCTGTTTAAAGTACTGAACTAGTTGATAATTTTCAAATATTTTATTAATTGAAAAATTATGTAGTTTAGAAAATAAAATGTGTATTTGTAGCCTATTGACTTTTTGAGAATTTCTGCTATTCATAATATTTTTATGACAATTTTATTTACTTTTTTTTCTTTCAAATCAACAGACCTTTATGTGGTCTCTGTTTTTCATTTATGTGGGACTTTTTAAAATGAAAAACGTCAGTCATGGTTTCAGGTGGGTTTGGGTTTTCTGGTTTTTTTTTTTTGGTTGGTTGGTTGGTTTTTTGTCAGATCATTGAAATGGAAACAATGATTTGACATCTGGAGATTTTTATCATAGAAAAACCAACCAGTTCTAAATGTATATTTTGTTCCTCTAGCATCAGACATTTTTCATTCTGACCTTCCTGATCATACCTCGTGGCAATAATTTATACTAATTGGTTCTCTGACATTTCTTATGTCTAAGATACAGTAACCTATGATTACAAAACACTTTTATCCCAGTTATATATATGTTCATCTGTACACCTGTGACTCGGTGCCATGTCTTTTTTAAATTTCTGAGTAGTATCTTGCTGACATTGACAACTAGATGTAAATTTTGCTCTCTGTGATTCAGAACAGTATAGCAGCGATCTCT
>VYZW01059122.1:1757-16460 GCA_013401315.1 Balaeniceps rex | reverse complement strand
GAGATTTTATAATCAAAAGAGACAGTGTGTGAGATATGTCCATGCAACAAGTATCCACTTCTGAACTACTGTTCTTGATATAGTTTATATTCAACAGTGGAAAGAGGCATCTGTATGGTAGAATTCATTTCATCCTATTGAAAATAGCTGAAATTGGTCAATGGCATTGTGCCCTTGGAGTGTACACATCTCCTTGACGAGGAAGACGCTTGGATATTCTGGTCAAAATTCTGATATCTATAATATATGCAGACATCTACAATTAGATGTAATGATCTCACTTTAATAATCATATTCCAGGTCAGGTTTTCACCATTTGATGTGGGGACAAGAATTTGGTACTTCTAGCCAAAGTTGCATAAATGTTCAGACAGGACAGGACAAACAGTGCATATCCAAACTTAATTTCTGACATTTCATGATATAAAGAGCCCTCAATCAGCTGCATTGTAATAAGGCTATATATTCAAGTTAAAAACCTCAGTATCTGCTGTAGTTTCAGGTGCATAGCACCTAGATCTGGTACGCTCTCTCTTCTGTTATGACAGTCATTGGATATGCTCATTCTTTGAGGTGAATGAACTCTTACACATTCCTTGTACATATCAGGCAACTAGGAGAAGCAAAAAGAAAAGAAATGGCCCTAAGGTTGAAGTGAAGCTCTGGCAGAGCTACTGAAATTTGCAGTTCATGATGACACAGTAAAATTAGAGGGATGAGTTTTCCATACTGATGAGGCAGCAACAACATTGTGCTGCATATCTGTTGGTAGGCATCAGGCAGTTGGTTCTGAAACATGTTGATCATGGGAACAAGAAGTTGAGCTGACTGCTTAATAGGAAACAGACAATGCTTGGTAGCCATCTGATACCTCCCAACCCTCCTAGAGACATAGGAAGAACATACTAATATTTCCCTATCAGTCTACCCAGGATCAAACAGTGACTTGGAGAACCTTAGTCCATAAAAATCCTTTTATTGACTTAGCCACTCTCCCACTTCTGTGTTAGTTTAGCTATGCTAACATTCTCTGTGCTGGCATCCCAAATCTCTTTTAATAGTTCAACACTTCTCTGCATGCTTCTTCAAGCCTCTTTACTCTTTTGGACACTAGCTCAGTCCACCTCTTATGTGAGTTCAGGAAACAGCTGAACCTTTTCTTCTGGCATGCAGAGCAAGCTTTTTGAGACTAAGACCTGCAACCCCCAACTTCTGCAAATAGCAAGCATTGAGTTGTTCATGTGAGTAAGCAGGCAGGATTCCTCTCTTATTCTAGGTAATGGAAAAAATTAATAAAAGATAGAACTGCAATAAAAAGGTAGGAAAAAAGCCAAAGGAGAGAAATTATAATAACATAGAGCCTAAATTAACTATAAAAGTTTTACAAGAGCAATAGCTGCCCCACACCCCTTTAAGGATGGAAGGCATAGAGTTTCAGCATGAATTCTTTTCACACTGAAGTTTAAGATTACAGTATAAACCATCTGCTTATAAAATACATATTTAGTAGATCTATGCTGGAATACTTCTGGTGAATAGGTAAAAGGGGAGAGATTGTACAAATGGTTAAACAGGGCACTTAGAACTTGCCCTGGGGCTTTCAAGAAATAAATCATCACAATTATATATTTATCTATGCAGATGCCCAACCTTAATTCTGAAATGAAATTGATGGAGCACAAATATCTTTCATATTGAAAACTATAATATGGAATAGGAAGCTAGAAATTATTTCACATCCAATTTACATCGAGGATTATGATATGGAAACTCATTGTACTTTATGATGATTTCATTATATTGTCTCATAAAATAAGCACATAGTAATCTGCTCTTGGTAAACCAGTAACACTTTATTTTTACCAAAACCGTCAATGAAAATATCATCTCATTACAGAGGTAATCTGTTTATGCATGGATTTGTTATGTGACAGGCAGGTTTGGCATCAGAATAATCTTCTGTTGACTTTAAATTTTTGACAACCATACTCATAGCTGGCTCTGGGGTAACCTTCCTGTGTACCTAGGGCATTTTCTTGTGGTGAGTCCCAGCACCCTATACAATTGTTCCAGCTGTCTTTGCATGATAACATTATGTAGAAAAGACAATTTGTCACCTTCCCTAGTGACTTCTGCTACAACATGCTTAAAATATCTACCTAGTTTCAACTTGGCCTTAGTAAATACTGCTTAGAAAGTCAGATGCAATGCCTGTTCTTAGCATTGTCTATAGTGGAAACCACTTTTGAGCTCTGTTTTTGGTTCTGTCATTGACTTCTTGACTGAGGATGAGCAAGTCCTACTTTCCCTGCTTGAAGAAGTAGGATGTAATATAGTCATTCTCCCTTTCTCTTTTTCTGCCCCATCTGTCTACCATTTTTAACTGATGTCCACTATATATTAATAGAAAACTGTTGTGTTGTGTTGTTGCTTTTTTATTGGTTGTTTTTTTTTCCTCTAGTGTACTGGTTATTGCTGGGATAGCATTAATTTTCTTCATAATACCTCATATAGTGCTATGTTTTGGATTTGTGATGAAAACATTGTTGATAACACACTGATGTTTTAGTTATTGCTGAGCAGTGCTGACATAGCAACATGGCCTTTTCTGCTGCGCATGCTCCACCGCCAGCAAGTAGGCTGGGTGTCCACAAGAAGCTGGGAGGGGACACAGCCAGGACAGCTGACCCAAAATGACCAAAGGCATATTCCATACCATATGATGTCAAGCTCAGCATATAAAGCTGGGAGAAGAAGACGGAAGAGGCATTTGTCTTCCCAAGTAACTGTTACGTGTGATGGAACCTTGCTTTCCTGGAGATGGCTGAACACCTGCCTGCGGATGGGAAGTAGTGAATGAATTCCTTATTTTGCTTTGGTTTGCTTGTACACACAGCTTTTGCTTTACCTATTAAACTGTCTTTCAGAGTTTTCTCACTTTTGATTCTTCATCTGATTCTCCATCTGATTCTCTTCCCCATCCTACTGCAGGGGAAGGGAGGGGGAATGAGTGAGTGGCTGTGTGGGGCTTAGCTGCTGGCCAAGGTTAAACCACAACATCTAGGCATAAGCTCAGGTGTTATTTACCTATTTCTATAGCAAAATTGTAAAAATGTAATAGCTCAGTTGGTATCTTCCAGTTCTGTATGAACAAGAGCAAAAGGATCTGGAAACGGTAAATTCAGAATAATTCTGTAGTTACTCTGAAGAATATTCAATTCATGCAATATCAGTATCACCAGACCTGTGAAACTCTAATGTATCATTCTTTCTCTGTATTGTAAACTAATCAAAATGATCATCTGTTCCAAAATCCATAGTAATTTTAAAGTATCTCAGAATATTAATGCAAAATTAGCAGCAATGTTCTTAAAATGCCTTCTGATCTGTGACTCTGTGCTATGAGTTTTGTTTTTATTGTTTGCAACAGTGCCAAACTTATTCACCAAATTTTCACTCTAGGCACCAGATTGGCAGACTGCAAAATCTCTTTCTCTGATTTATAGCTGCTCTTACTAACCTACTAATTTCCTTAAAAATCTGTTTGATAATTTAATTACATTTTCAAAGAATAAAAAAGAATCATAGGAAGATGTCTGGATACCTTCACTAATTTTTTTTCTTCCATAGGAAGGGATAGAGATGGTCACTGAATTTTCAGCCTCAGAGTTAGATTTTGCATGCCAATTTTGCTTGTAAAACATACATGACTTTTTTTTTTTAATATCCCTATAGCTTAACAGGGATTCATGCTACTCCTCATGGTTATGGTCAGTTATGGATCCATGAAGAAAGCTAAAAGAGCTTAATCTACCTGCCCTGCATTTGATTTAATTCCTACTCCTTTGCAGAACTGCTGTAAACTCACACACTGAAAACATAAAAACACTCTGTGTTCAGTACCCCAACAGCTTCCCAATTCCTCAAAGCTACAAGCCAAGCTCAGTCAATTGTTTTCCCAAATGACTCAAAGAAGTGCTTCTGCCTAGTTTGTAACTGAGCACTTTTTAACCTAAGGCTGAATGTNGTTTGGCATCAGAATAATCTTCTGTTGACTTTAAATTTTTGACAACCATACTCATAGCTGGCTCTGGGGTAACCTTCCTGTGTACCTAGGGCATTTTCTTGTGGTGAGTCCCAGCACCCTATACAATTGTTCCAGCTGTCTTTGCATGATAACATTATGTAGAAAAGACAATTTGTCACCTTCCCTAGTGACTTCTGCTACAACATGCTTAAAATATCTACCTAGTTTCAACTTGGCCTTAGTAAATACTGCTTAGAAAGTCAGATGCAATGCCTGTTCTTAGCATTGTCTATAGTGGAAACCACTTTTGAGCTCTGTTTTTGGTTCTGTCATTGACTTCTTGACTGAGGATGAGCAAGTCCTACTTTCCCTGCTTGAAGAAGTAGGATGTAATATAGTCATTCTCCCTTTCTCTTTTTCTGCCCCATCTGTCTACCATTTTTAACTGATGTCCACTATATATTAATAGAAAACTGTTGTGTTGTGTTGTTGCTTTTTTATTGGTTGTTTTTTTTTCCTCTAGTGTACTGGTTATTGCTGGGATAGCATTAATTTTCTTCATAATACCTCATATAGTGCTATGTTTTGGATTTGTGATGAAAACATTGTTGATAACACACTGATGTTTTAGTTATTGCTGAGCAGTGCTGACATAGCAACATGGCCTTTTCTGCTTCTCATGCTCCACCGCCAGCAAGTAGGCTGGGTGTCCACAAGAAGCTGGGAGGGGACACAGCCAGGACAGCTGACCCAAAATGACCAAAGGCATATTCCATACCATATGATGTCAAGCTCAGCATATAAAGCTGGGAGAAGAAGACGGAAGAGGCATTTGTCTTCCCAAGTAACTGTTACGTGTGATGGAACCTTGCTTTCCTGGAGATGGCTGAACACCTGCCTGCGGATGGGAAGTAGTGAATGAATTCCTTATTTTGCTTTGGTTTGCTTGTACACACAGCTTTTGCTTTACCTATTAAACTGTCTTTCAGAGTTTTCTCACTTTTGATTCTTCATCTGATTCTCCATCTGATTCTCTTCCCCATCCTACTGCAGGGGAAGGGAGGGGGAATGAGTGAGTGGCTGTGTGGGGCTTAGCTGCTGGCCAAGGTTAAACCACAACATCTAGGCATAAGCTCAGGTGTTATTTACCTATTTCTATAGCAAAATTGTAAAAATGTAATAGCTCAGTTGGTATCTTCCAGTTCTGTATGAACAAGAGCAAAAGGATCTGGAAACGGTAAATTCAGAATAATTCTGTAGTTACTCTGAAGAATATTCAATTCATGCAATATCAGTATCACCAGACCTGTGAAACTCTAATGTATCATTCTTTCTCTGTATTGTAAACTAATCAAAATGATCATCTGTTCCAAAATCCATAGTAATTTTAAAGTATCTCAGAATATTAATGCAAAATTAGCAGCAATGTTCTTAAAATGCCTTCTGATCTGTGACTCTGTGCTATGAGTTTTGTTTTTATTGTTTGCAACAGTGCCAAACTTATTCACCAAATTTTCACTCTAGGCACCAGATTGGCAGACTGCAAAATCTCTTTCTCTGATTTATAGCTGCTCTTACTAACCTACTAATTTCCTTAAAAATCTGTTTGATAATTTAATTACATTTTCAAAGAATAAAAAAGAATCATAGGAAGATGTCTGGATACCTTCACTAATTTTTTTTCTTCCATAGGAAGGGATAGAGATGGTCACTGAATTTTCAGCCTCAGAGTTAGATTTTGCATGCCAATTTTGCTTGTAAAACATACATGACTTTTTTTTTTTAATATCCCTATAGCTTAACAGGGATTCATGCTACTCCTCATGGTTATGGTCAGTTATGGATCCATGAAGAAAGCTAAAAGAGCTTAATCTACCTGCCCTGCATTTGATTTAATTCCTACTCCTTTGCAGAACTGCTGTAAACTCACACACTGAAAACATAAAAACACTCTGTGTTCAGTACCCCAACAGCTTCCCAATTCCTCAAAGCTACAAGCCAAGCTCAGTCAATTGTTTTCCCAAATGACTCAAAGAAGTGCTTCTGCCTAGTTTGTAACTGAGCACTTTTTAACCTAAGGCTGAATGTTCAGGCTGAATTTTGTATGTTAAGACCACCAGGGACATGATGAGAAGGTAGCTGCTGTGGACAATGAAGTTTATTATTTTACAAGTAGTCCGTTAAATGGCTGAATCAGACAATGCAGTTTCAACAGACAGCAACTCCTGAAACAGGAGGGAAGTTGCAGTAATGTTCAGCAGACTGCCCTTAAGAGTGCTGCTATGGCACATTGCAAGAGCATGCCCTTGTGTCATGAACTTTTCTAAACAACCTGTGCCGTGCCCTGACATAATATCTGAAAGCCTTCAACGTGAAATCAACATGTTCCTTTTGAACCTATGAATTAGCTAGTGTCTCCTTTTTTAGTCTCTACTCTGTTTGGGTTTTGTTTCAATATGAAAATCCTAGAAGAGCTTTCCCAAAGCTGTGGGTGTTCAGATCTGACTTTTTCATTTGGTCCCAAATCCATTTAAAAGTCTATTAAAATGTAGTTTGGTGTTTAAGGGTTGTTCCTGCAAGGTGGTGAATACTCTGGCTCTGATTCACCAAAACACTGAAGATTGTACATAACTTCAAGCATGAGTAGTACCTTTGAAGCTCCAGAGGAATTAGATATGCATATAGGTGGTTTATTGGGTCATATGCATAATACTCATATCTTGTAGAATCAAGCTCTATTTTATATATATATATATATATTTTTATACATAGACACACGTAAGAGCATACAGGTGTATAGTGCATTTAAAAAGTCAGTACTGTAATTTGATTTCATTTCACTAGTAAGATATTCTTGGTATTATTCTACTGAGTGCAAAAATTACTGCTATGCATACACTAGTGTAGGTGTATTTATAATAAAGCCCAGAAATTATTGAAATAATCTGCTAGCAATCATTCACTTCTTACGCAATAAATCTAGCTAAATCTAAACAAAATGAATACTATATTTGAGAGCCTGAATTCAATAAAATTCCCATGTCTGGATAAAGGAAATGAAGTGAAATGATGTTTCTATCAAATCAAGACAATGAGTTCCATAAAGCAATCCTGAGAAACAAATCAACCTACTGCAAGAGAATGTGCACTATACTGGTATCATACTAGGCTGCAGTTTACATTTTGCAATGACACGTTGAGGTTTTGCAAGTATATCAAACACTACATTGAAATATTTATCTACATTCTTTTAGCTACCTATGTTTTCTAGCTCCTGCAAGACAAGCTTCTCAGCCTAGACACAATATTATTTGGCTTTTATAATGTCACTTATGCAATTCACTGTTGTCCTTTGCTTACATACTTTACTTCATAAATGAGTATTATTTTAAAAAAAAAAGTGAAACAAAGACGTTTTCACCTTTCAAGGAGTTTTATATCTAATTTTATTTAACTAAATTTAATTTTCTGTCTCCAACGGTCTTCTCTTTTGTTTGCATGTTATTCTTCTTGTTGATTTATTGTAATTAATTAAATGTCCATATTGATTTCTATTTTAAAAAATCTACACATTCTTTTCAAATTAATATGAACTCGTCTAACATTTGACAGTGATATGAGTTTTCTGCCTGGGAATATCTATTCCTATATCAAACATTTCCAGAGCAAGCAGATGTGGATTTTATGTGAGATTTATATGATTTTCAGTTAGCTGAATAATTTGTTGCCAAATTATCCAACAAATTTAATCTGTTGTGTTCTTCTGAATTATTCACGACCCAGTTATAATTTCTGTAAACATAACATAATATTCATCAAATAATTTGTCCAAATAAATATTAGCTTTTTTTTATTTAACTGATTTTTTTAAAGCCGCTTTCATCTTAGTCAAATGGCTGGGTCTGGAAAATAGGGGCAGTGTTAGCACCTGAGAGTCTAGACCCAGTGTTGACAGAGTCACTTGTTGGAGGTCTTACTGGTCCTGAGGCATGGCATGGGGTGCAGAGAAACTCAAGTAACCACAGAGCATAGGATGCTCTGTTAGGAGTCTCAGGCAGAAATACAGACACCTCAGCATGAATCTACCTAGACACAGCAAAGCTCACTGCTAACGCACACTGCTCTGTGATGGAAGTTCCTATATGTTCTACAGTGTGTAAATAAAGAATTAGACGTACAGAGAAGTCAGCAAGCATAAGCAAGAGTCATCTCAATCCCCACATAAAAAAGGCTGAGAAGGTAAATTTGTGCACTCCAAAAATGAGGTGACTATCTATCAAGATTCACAGTCCTAAATGACCATCCGGGTCCTGGGGGCACTAGTAAGCTGTAATGGTCCTGAGGAGCCTTGCCTGAGTCCTCCATCCAAACCTGAGCTATGCTTTAAGTGTATGTGTCTCCAGTCCTGTTCCTGAATGGCCTGGATTTCCTGGATTCACCTCGGACCTGACTTGTTTCCTTGCTTTTGCCCAATGCTCACCAGACATTCAATAGGATACACTGCTGTCGCCACCTGGCTCTGCTCACCTGGATCAAATGCTGTGGGACTGTGCTTGGAGTGGTCACTGCCCACCTGCTTTGTGGCCACCCTCAGCTTGCCATCCATGGCCCCTGATGCTGCTGCCTGACAACCCCACCCTGAAGGTCACCACACCGTTGCTGTCATAGAATCATAGAATCATAGAATCATAGAATGCTTTGGGTTGGAAGGGACCTTTAGAGGTCATCTAGTCCAACCCCCCTGCAGTGAGGGTTGACATCATCAACTAGATCAGGTTGCTCAGAGCCCCGTCCAACCTGACCTTGAATGTTTCCAGGGATGGGGCCGCCACTACCTCTCTGGGCAACCTATTCCAGTGCTTCACCACCCTCATTGTAAAAAATTTTTTCCTTATATCTAGCCTAAATTTCCCCTCCTTTAGTTTAAAACCATTAGTCCTTGTCCTGTCATGTAAGGCGGAAAGAAAAAAGGTAGTGAGGAAGCTGCATGTCGGTCTGCCCAGTGCCTTAACTAAGCAGCACAGGAGTGAATGCTTTTGGTCTGACCCTCAAACCTCTGCACTTTGGAATAGCAAGGCTTAAATTTGTAATTTGGATACTGCACCTCCTGGAATTGCAGGGAATTTTAGTCTCTGCAATAAGAAACTGGGCTTTGTGTTTCACACTTTCACACCAAGTATGTAAAATACTAGAACAGGATCTGGAATTCAGAAATTCTCCTTTTTCTGTGATTAACCTGCTGTGAATCTAGAAATTTGTATTTGTTTATGTGGTCATTATATGGGTGGTTATAGAAATGGAGCCAATCTTTTCTCTGAGGTGCAGAACAAAAGGACAAGATGCAGGAAAGGAAATTCCCACTAGATATAAAGAAGAATCCTTCACAGCTGGGGTGGGTGGCAAGCATTAGGACAGGTTTCTCAAAGAGGCTGTATGATCTTCATCCTTGAAGACAATCAAAACTTGACTGGACAACATCCTGAACAAACCTAATAGAACTTTAAGGTGGGCACAGTTTTAAGTGTGGATTTAAACAGGATGAGGTCTAGTGATCCCTTCCAGTCTAAACTACGCTGGAATCAAAGATTCTATATTCTTTTTTCATTCTTTTTTGCCTCCCAGTGAATGCAGAATTATTTCCTGAAGGACATAGCACAAATCTCTTTGTGTACCTTTTTAACTACAGAAAATTGAAGGACAATGCAGAGATAACAGCCGTCATTACACAATTTTTTGGAGTAGGGTTGAGTTTAAAATTAATCTGTGCAGTTTGCACAGTCTGGTCTCCTTTTTCCACACATAGAATTTTCTTTCTGTGCAAATGCTGACCTAGGAGTAATTCATAGTTTATTTCCCCCCACAGCTGATCCCCAACAGCTTAAAAATATGGACTGGAAGAAACAGACAGCAAAGTCTACATCTAAATCCCTATGATATTCTGGCCAGAGGTATAGAAAATCTCTCCTACAGAATGCTAAAATCTGAGATTCAAACAAATGCTAAAGGGCAGAGACAAACATCCCACAGTTAGTGAGATGAGCCATTTATTACTAATTAAATCTATTTATTTTATTATAGCCTTACTATCTTATGTATGTGTCATGGGGGAATTTGAGTAGGGTAGCCACAAGGTGAGAACCACTCCACCCTCTGACATATAATCTAAACTTTATTTATTGAACAAGATGGTTGTCAGGTGGATAATGACTTCTATCCCAAGATTTCTGTTCTACAACATGCACTTACTACACACGCACGTCTATCAAAGCTCCTCTAGTCTGGTTTTAAAGGTGGGGTGTTCCACAGACCAAAGGTAAGAGGACAGTCACCCTGAGCATGGGATGAGTTGGGTCCTGGCTGGCAGCCTGGCCCCCACATGTAGCAATTCCACTTTGGACTTAGCCTTCTGCACCGTGTCCAGCATTTATTCATATATGTGTTTCCCTCCCTAAGGAGCTTCTGTTTTAGTTACTTATTGCTTTTTGAATTACTGTGGGTATAAACTGTCAATGGCTGCAGCAGTTATGTAGCTTGGTGGTCAATTTCTTTTGCTTTCTTTAATGGTTGCCAATTAACGTTTGTCATTGGGACTTCTATCACCCTTTGGTCTCCTGCTCCCAATGTACTACAAATGTGTGAAGTTAGTAACAGTTACAAAGGTTTGTCTATTTTTTCTTTGTTTTCCAACTCATAGTAGATTAACCTGAGGTGGGCAGATGTAATCAACCACTCTTTTATTTGAGTGGTGCTTTAGGCATTACCCCATAAGGTTGATTCTACAATGATCATGCAAACAAACATCTAATTGACAGAAAAGTGAGACGTATGCATCAAATGATACAAGTCTTTACTTTGGGTTAGGGATCAGGAAAAAAATATTATGTTCTTTAATAACACTGAATGGTTGGGACTTTATAACACCTACAGAGAACTATTAATGGAGTCATAATTACTGAAGATTGCAATCTTAAACAATAAACTGCAGACAAATTAGTAGGCAGATACAGGAATGGATTATTTGGTTCCGTACGTCGTTATTTTTTAACTGAGCAGTAGCCAAAACTAATTCTAGTTCTGTCTCAAGCTGTAGATGTTTTCTTGTTTTTTAATTCTCTCAAACATTTGTTAAGCTCTAAATCAAAAACAGGCAGTTTTCTTCCAGGGACTATCCTAGATCCAAGCTTACTTGCTTTCTTTTTCTGCACCCAGGTAAAATGCATGAAGATTGCCTCTGCAAACTCTTTAACCTATAAATAACAGGGTTTTTTAAACATTGGAGATTTGACTTGCTCAGGAGATCAGGTTGTAGGGCTATTGGTGATGGGAGAGCATTGTGGGTTAACCCCAGTAGGTAGCTAAGCACCACACAGCCACTCACTCACTCCTCTGCAGTGGAATGGGGGAGAGACTTGAATGGGTAAAAGTGAGAAAAGGTTAATAGATAAAGCAATAGCTGCATGTGCAAGCAAAGCAAGATAAGGAATTCATTCACTACTTCCCATTAGCACGCAAGTGTTCAGCCATTTCCAGGAAAGCAGGGCTCCATCATGTGTAAAGGTTACTTGGGAAGACAGATTCCATAGCTCTGAACATCCCTTCCTTCCTCTTTCCTCCTTCTTTCCCCAGCTTTATAATCTGAGCATGACATCATATGGTATGGAATATCCCTTTGGTCAGCTGGGATCAGCTGTCCCGGCTGTATCCCCTCCCAGCTTTTTGTGCACCCCCAGCCTACTCGCTGGTGGGGTGGTGTGAGAAGCAGAAAAGGCCTTGACTCTGTGTAAGCACTGCTCAGCAGTAATGAAAACATCCCTGTGTTATCAACACTGTTTCCAGCACAAATCCAAAACATAGCCCCAAACTAGTTACTATGAAGAAAATTAACTCTATCCCAGCCAAAACCAGTACTATTCCTGCACAGGTGACATCTCTTCCTAGAGTGGCCTTCTCTGTGATTTCTGTGCATGGTGACTATAGGCTGTGCTCACTTTCTTTGAGCCAAGAAAAAAAAAAAAAAGAGTATAGAGAAAATACAATAGTGAGCCTATGGTCTAGTTCCTCCTTCACATCAACTTGTGGAGAGTGTGGAGGCACAGGAACAGATAACGCTGCATACATTCTCCACTGAACAAAGAACATCCTAGGAACTAGATTTACGTTAATGACTAGACCATATCTGGTTTTGTAGCTAGTTACCTGTTCAAGGTAAGTACCTAAATTGGACCTTTTATTTCCAGTCACAAATTGCCTAGTTTAGCTTCCATCCTTTTGATATTTTCTGTTTACATCTTTGACTAAACAGTTGATTTCTTAATCACTTCATGCACATATTCATTCTTCACAGGCACAAACTTTATCCAAAATTAAAAATCTGCACTTCCATCTGTGAAATGACTCTGGAGCATGAACCAGTGAGCACTCTAAAGCATAATAAGTGCTAACAGGTACTTCTCTGTGCACCTATATTGCCAGGTTGAGTATGCTACTAGGGTCTTTCTTATCTCCTAGTTTCTTGCTGCATGTAATGCAGTTTCAAAGCAGGAGCCCAAGCCAGCTTCTCTGCCACTAGGAAATTGATTACCCTATGTCTGAAGACATATGTGGGACCTATCGTAGCCAAGGCAAGTAGAGACACACTTAGGTCTGTACTAAAGAGGTCAAGCCGCCTTATGTTCTTCCAGAGACCATAGAAGCCAGCATGTTATAAATTTGGGTCTGAGGTCACAACTAAAATGCTGTAGCTATCAGAAGCATGGCTTTGCTTCTGGAGCACTGTGGCTTTTTATTGCTATGATACGTAGGACTAGGAAGAACTAGCCCCAGAGAGTTTCTATCTAATCAACAGTGCAACCTAAAGAGCATTCCCTGTGTAGGGGCAGTATCCTCTCCAGTCATCTTGGCTCATGACTCATAGTCATCCTTATGAGTGGCAATCCTCCTTGTGGCAATCTGAGGTTGCTTTCAGGCTACATCAAGGTCAGAACTCACACCTCCATGTTTAGAATATCATTTCAAAAAATGTTTTTCAGGCCATGATGTATTTACTGGTACTGATGGGAATCATTTCAAAGTGATATGCTGCTATGTCTCTAGCTTTGCCTGTATGGAAGCTCTTTCCTGAACTGGACACTTCTAAATATGTCATTATTGATGAGTATTACTGACCAGTGCTGTGTTGTTAGTTGCTGATGCTTCTGAGAGGTACCTACCTACAAAGGTGTTTCTGTGATTCACAGAATATATGTCTTCTAATTAGCCAGTTGGTGGTTAATATCAGTCAGCTAAAAAAACCCTCTATACTTGATATCTGCAACAGTGCTTCCAAATCCCTACTTTGATTTGTTATGCATCCTGGCACTGAAAAGAGCAAAAACAATTAGTCTGGATGTACATATCTGGACTGAGGAAAAATGAGGATGCTTGTTTGGTTGGTTGGTTTGGTATTTTTACTAATCTTCAGGACCTTTAAAACATTTGAGGAACTCATGTTGTCTTTGAAAAAATATAGTGGATGCCTAAAATTTTTTTTTTTTAATTTTCCATTTTTAGACAGCCCTGAAAGAAAAGATTGTCTTTCTTTTCCTTAACACTTAAAATACACTTAGGAATCCAATGGGTTTTTATTAAAAATTGAAAGTTTAGAAAGGCAAAATAATGAAATAAAATGGTGCTAGGAAACTTCCTAACACCTAGTTATCCTGCTACAGATGAAGTAACTCCTTAAGACTGAGTTAACCCCTTAAGAGTCTGCAGAAATGACTAATTTGATTGTCTGTAGCTGTTTCAGTGTACCTAAAAATGGCATTAAAGATGTGCTTAAATACAAGGACTTTGGAAGAAACAGTAAATACAGCCTTTTTTTTTTTTTTCTTTTTTTTTAAGAGCCCTTTAAGAGGATTTTGAGGTTTTCTTGATTTTTTTTTCTTTCAAATTTCACTTTCAGTTTCCACAATAAAATACTTCGCTGATAGGAGATAAAAGAGCCAACAACCTAGTTTAATACACAATAATGCATCCCTTTATCTCAGTGGAAATTTTTCACTAGTTTTAAAGGGAATAGTAGCAAGACCTCAAATATTAGAAAGACTTTATGGTTTAGGCAGACTTCTATGGTGTTGTAAGATGCATTAGACAGTTAAAATACTGGTCCTAATTGTCTCAGAAGCTATAAACGTCTTTAATTTGATTCCTTGCCATTGTACAGAAGACTCTTTTAAGTGGAAAGTATCTGAAATCTATGAGATGATCTGACCTAACTTTTTGAAAATAGTGTTGGTCAGAGTTAAAAGCAACCACTCATCAACGTGCCTTTCTATTTTCTTCCATATCCATAAGGAAGACCTTTGTGAAAATATGTGACATAATTTAGAGTTACTGAAACAGTCTGTGCTGCTATGTGTGAATGGGGTTAGCTAGTTTTAAGCTCAGTCACCTGTGATTTTGCAAACTTTTCCAGTATTGATGAAGACTTATATACACTTTGCAAGCAAACAGACAAGAACGAATATTTTGCTGTTTGAGGTAATGTAAAGTAGGAGGTTGTGGTGCTGATGTGCTGGGAGTAGAAAAGTAAAGTGGGTACTGGACTGCTGCTTTTTTGACCCTTCTTTGCTATGCAGTGTAACATTGGAATTCCCTTCTATGGACTTGTTTCCTTTGAAGTCCTTTGCCTATCT
>VYZW01059121.1:16786-42807 GCA_013401315.1 Balaeniceps rex | reverse complement strand
CAATATGGACTATGATTCAGCAATGCTGCTAATGATAGGATCTGTCCACCATCCATCCCTAGCTGCTTTTGTCGTGAATCCAAATTTGCAGTAGGGATAAGATTCTGATTAGGCATAGTCAGACTGCTGAGCCAGGCAATGTCCAAAATACAGGACTCAATGTGAAATAAATAACAAAAAAACCCCCAAAAAAACGAAACAAAACAAAAGCCTAGACATACCATGCACACAGTAGTCCTAGAAGCTGAAGTTGGGATTTGGATAGAATATCCCAAATCTGCAGCTGCATGATTCAGCATTCTGGATGCAAAAATTATGCATATACATTATAATGTAGTATAATGTATTATATACATTATATAACCAAATCAGGTTTGGGTAGAATGGAGGTAATTCTGGAACTAAAATCCAAGGTCAATCCAATGATGTATATCATTAACAGCATGGAAGTAACTACTGGAAGTATGACTGAACTGGAGCTATTTCTTTCTTTCTGTAGGCTTAGGAGTGCAATGCCACTAGACACAGGACTTATCAGACAGCAGACAGGGCACACCCAGTGGCATTTGCCAAATCAGTGGAAAAATCTTGAAGCTTTCTCTTCACTCCCCTCTTCTTTTTTGGTGGACAGTGGGTTGGAGGATTGCCCCCTTAGCAAAGTCACATCCCAAATGTAATTACTGAAAACGCATCTTGCCGTGCCATTCCCTCTTCATGATATATTAAGAAATGACTCTGCATTCCACCAGGTTGCGTAGCATCACGCCACTGATGTGTTATCAGCAGATGCTTTCCTTGACACGTTGCTCTGCAGTCTGGCGCATGAATCCACAGTTTTCAGTGATGGTACTCAGGAGATGCACCAGAGAAGACAGTGAGGCAGAGTTATCAAGAACCCAAAACACATTTAAGGCTCTGTTGAGAATAAAGGTTGAAAGCAGCGGGTTTTTCCAGACTACAGCACACTTTCCAAAGAGAAAAAGATTAGTCGAGCCCATATTTGCCTCTCACAGACAGAGCTTCAGACTCCCAGTGTACTCATCCAGAACAATGCACCTCAAAATTTGATCAAGGTTTTTTCCTAGCAGGCAAAATCTCAATCAGATCGTCTGACACCAGGAGCAGCAAGATGACTTCTAATCCAAAATGATGAATAAAAAGGCCAAAGTGTTCCCTCTGAATATCTAAAACTGTAAGCAGGTGTTATGCTTAGTGGCAGGAGGTAGCAGGAACAGAGCTATGCAGCAGCAGCTGTACAATAGAAGCTTCAAGAAGAGGCTGAAGAGCATATCTTCAGAGGAAGGATGACATCAGCTGTCTTGAGGGCAGAAGTTTTATCCATTTGCTCTATAATTTTTAAGAATTTAATTAAAATGCAGCCAATTCACTCCTGACATAACCAAAAATTAGATAGAATTAGGAAAGTGCAATGCTGAAGATGCTCTGAATGACAAAGCATCTGCCTTAGTAGTTCTCCCTAGGAGACAATGGTGGCAAAAAAGATGAACAGGTCATGGTAAAGCTGGTTAGCTGTGATGAGGCAGCCCTTTACCACAAACAGTCATGAAAAAGAACCAAGAGAAATAGCCAACTAAAGCAGCAATGCTTGAGAAAGCAACAATAGAGACAAATGAAGTCCTAGCTGGACCGCTGAACCACACCTACATGACAAGGCTGCTACCAGTTCCCCGTTCCAGGGTCTCTTCCCCCGCTCTAACAATGGCAGGTTTCTGAATTCTCTACTTTCACCAGCCCAGAACAAAAAATACATGTTACAAAATCAGGTATCAACTGAGTTTAACAAACTACAGGGTCCGGCAACAATTTTCTTTGTGCTTCATACCACTATCACTGCAACGGTGCTTTTTTTTTTTTCCCCCCTTTGCACGTACGCTGCAATCTATTGTATGAGAAACCAAATCGAGAACTTATAAAACTGTCATTTCACTTGTAATACCTTCCTGTGTCGCCGTCTTAAGAAAAGGAGAAACAAGCAGAGAGTCAAAGCAGCCCGTAGCCGGACAATAACGAGGCTGAGCACCCAGGTATTAGCTTTGTTACCCATATGGTTTTTCTTTATTGAAATACATATATGCGCATATAAGGCTTGAGTCCTGAAAAATTCTCCAGCCACGAGAAAAGTCTCACCGCCCAAAGTTAGACACAAAGGTACGGCTGCTCTCCCGCTCGGGCAGCCTTTGCCGCCGAGGAGGAAAACGCCCCGAATCCCGCCGGTTCGGTTTGGCGGCGGGGGACGGGAGTTCGCGGGGAGCAGCGGCCCCGCAGCCGCAGCCGCAGCCCCATCCCCACCCATCCCCATCCCACCCCCAGCCGCGTTTGCCGCCAGCGCCGCGGCCGCCCTTTGTCCGCTCCGGGCTGCCATAGGGACCGCAGTGCGGACTGCGCCACGCCCACCCACCGGTGTCTCCGGGCAGACGGGCTCGGCGGCGGGCGCTGGGCTCTCGCCCCGGCCCCTCCGCCCCAACAATGGCGGGCAGGGGGCTCGCTGCCGGGCTGGCTCGGCAGGCCACCAGCCCGCTGCGGCTCTCTGCGCCNGTAAAACTTGCTGTCCAGGAAGCGGTGGGAGAGGCTGGGCGAGGGGGAGGTGGGGTTGGAGATGCTGCAAGAGGGCTCCGAGTCCGCTTCCACCACCACGGTGGCCATCGCCACCGCCCCGCCCCGCGGCTCCGGGGCGCTGAGGGGAGAAGGGCTGCTTGGCGACGGCTCCGCAGGCGGCAGGGAGGGAGTGAGGGCGGGCGGGGAGGCGGCGGCGCTTTTATACGGAGACGGTGCAGGGCAGGGACCTGCCGAGGAGGAGGAGGAGGAGGAGGAGGAGGAAGGGGGGGAGCCGGCGCATCCCCGCGCCGCCGCCGCCGCGTTTCCAGCATCCACAGCTGATGTCATCTGCGGCAAATCCTCCCCGCGGCCGCCCCGGAAGCAGGAAGGACGCGGGGGGCGAACAACGCCCCGAGGGGTGCGCCCCGGGTCTGGCTCCCGGCAGCGGCGGGACCCCTCGGCCCGCTCTGCCCCGGCCGGCGCAGGTCCCGCGCCCCCCGGTCATCCCGCGTCCCTCGCTCCCCGTGCCCTGCCGGGCTATCACCCTGCCGGGCTGGCCAGTCCCGGGGTCTGGCTCTGCTGCCTCGGCTCCCCGAGTCCCTCCCGGGGTCCCAGCTTTGAAGCGCGGCGGTGAGGAGCCGCAGGTGATGCCCTGGCAGACCTGGGGAACTCATCTGGGAAAGCCGGCATGGGGGCTTCAGCTACACCCCTGACGGATGAAAATGCAGTTCCCCTGTCCAAGGCCAAGGGTCCTGTCTCCTGCATCTCACTGTAGCACTGCAGCAAAATTTGAGTCATACTTGCCACACACACAGAGCCAGCAGTCTAAATATTCTTGCTACCTTTTTGCATTTGAAAGCGGCTCACTTAACAAGATACTGCAAACATAGCCTTTCTGCACATATTCAAGGCCCATGGATATATGACTTACACCAGAGAAGCACTGTTTTTGGGCAGGCTGGTGAAACCCATACCCTTAAGGCTCCAGAAGTTCAAAGGGCTTTGGGTAACTAATTTTGACCAGGCTCAAGTAACTCCAGGGAGCACTGGTATCGGAAAACATCTAGAATTACAAAACCACAGGTTTCATCCCTCTCCACATGAAAGTTAGACATCTGCTCCCCAATACTCACTGAGACCCACTCAAGAGATCATCACCTCCTAAAAGTGTTTTATCCTCTCCTAAAATGGGATAGATCAGTCAAATAAATCAGCCTCTCTGAGATGTTCCTCTCACTTTACTGACGGAAGCAAGGCACTGGTTTACACTAAGCCTCTTGTTTATATGGCTGAAGTGATGTGGGAGAAATCACGCTGCAACACAGGAAAGGATAGAAACTTTTATAGCCTGGTTTTTAAGATAACCTCTGGTCCCTGACTGAGAAGATACTTTTTCTGTGTGCAGCTCCTTCCAGTACTGGCTGCTCAAATTCCCTGCCTGCTGCTCAGAGACAGAGTGCTTGCCTGGGTGAACCGATACATCAGTCCTGTTTTCTTAGAATAGGTATTTTGTTCCAGGGCACGCTGGACTCATTCTAATTAACATGCATTTCAGGTTGTCACTACTAAGTTTTTTGTCTTACTTGCCTAGAGGCACCCACAAATATAGAAATGGCATTGTTGTAGGTGCTGGTCCATAACGTTATATCTCCCTATAGCACCTAGTGTTTTTGATATGAATAGTTCCTCTGCATAAATACAGCATTGAGAGGCTTGGCCAATACAGCGTGATGAGTTTGGATGTTGCATCCACAGTAGACTATTTTTCCGAGCTTCCTTAGTCTGAAGGTTGTAGAGTGCGGACAAGCATTTTTACAGCCATGTCAGGTGGCTGAGATGACATAGTGGTAAAGAGCAACGGTGCTCATTCTTCACTACAGCTGATAGAACAAATGCAATGGCATAGATGCAGAAGAACTAGCAGCAGTTCTCTAAAGTTCGTGAGGTATTCATACGTACAGAGTGTTGGTCTTGTGGTACCCCTGTTTGTATGAGCTCAGCTGTGACTTGGGCATTTCCTTGCTGATCCTGTCAGTTTCCATGGGGTAGTATAGATACCGACCTAGAAATAATGTCCACTTCTCGGTGGCCATGTCCTATATGACCCCCACCCTAATGATTTATTCTAATTATAGATACCCTCAAGACTTGCCACATGGTGCCCAGTGGAGAAAGCCAGCTTCTGGCTTCTCCCACTGCAATACATAGCTTTGGGATATGCTTTTATTCCAATCACCTACAAGAGCAGCTAGTCTCTGGAGCATGGAAGAGGCTTGCCAAGGGGACTTGCTAACTGGTTGGAGAATAGACTGGTGGCGGTTCCCGGGCATAAAGGTAAAACGGTTACTTGCCTCACAAGCGCAGCAGGTTAAATGCATTACTCTGAGAAACGTACACCAGTACAGAAAATGTATTATATGTGCTTTTTAGCACTTACTTATTGTAACAAAAAATGAGAACATACATAACTGGAAAAATGCCTGTGAATTTGAAAAGTAAGAGGTGAAAAGAATGTATTGTATCAATGAAGAAAATGATTACATACAGGTAGGTGATACAGATATGTTTGAAATAGCCTGCTGAGGTAGTTCTCTGGTTTATATTGCGCTGTAAAATAATATGCAGCTAGAACATGGTGTGATAAAAGATGAACTGTTACAGTCAAACTGTCTTGTGATGGGAGATGTGTGACACATTAAAACCCTAAGGACAAGAGACTGCCTTCAGCAGAAAACGGTCTTGCACTAAACTCTTCAAGGGATGCAGACCTCTGCCCTCATCTATTCACAAGCATATGCCGCTTCATCTGGGATGGAACTTAGACAAGAAAAGATGCTTTAACCTCCTGGATGTGTCTCTGAGGAAGCTGCAGGTTCCCAGCTCCATGGTCAGTGTTCATGCTGTGACTTGCCCTGTCAGTATCTCACTCAGGTAGTTTTATTAGTCACCATCTTTCCCTGTCTGGAGACCCATTTGTATTCTGCAATATGGAGCATATCAACAGTTCTGCTGCTGGGTGAAATGTGGCAATGTGCTGTATAAAGCTGACTCAGTGTCATGTGACCCTCACTGTTTGAAGGCGATACCAGCTTCCTAGCTGCAGCTCAATCACGTAGATATGCCACTTCAGTAGAAGAAACAGCAAAACTCATGTGGACTGTGGAATATGTCTCGCTGGTTTTTTTTAAGAGACAATGATTGATACCCGCTGCTGTCTGGCTTTTGTTTGCTTTGTTTTGGTTTGGTTTTGTTCCTTTAGTATGTTCAATACCAAATTGGTGTCCCCCAGATGGATATAGCCAAACATTACATGTAAAGCTGTATTTTTCTTGTGGATATGGTATTTTTTAAAGTAAACAGGCAGTTTTAAATAAAGCTCTTGAAGTCTAAAACTAGAGCATACTTCTTGGTGGTGTGTGCCATTTGTTACCCACTAATATTCAGGTTTCGTTCAAGTCCTATCTTCAAGTTTTAAATGAGGTTTCAGTGATGCACAAACCCTTAGACTGGCCCTTTGTCCGAGGCCAAATGTCACCCCTAGCATAAAAGAAATACACATCCATGTGCACTACTTCAGACCAATTTAAGAACTTTACTGAAAGTGAAGTGGTTCAGAAGGCTGTCTTCACTGAGAGAAATGTCAATCTGAGGACCGCACAATGTGTCATGAAGCGGATTCCTAAAGCAGGTAGGTTTTCATAAGGAGAGTAAGGCATAACGTATTTTAGAGCTGAAGCTTTGCCAGCCTACAGCAGAGGTGACAGAATCACAGAATGGCTGAGGTTGGAAGGGACCTCTGGAGGTCATCTTTTCTAATACCCCTGCTCAAGCAGGGCCACCTACAGTAGGTTGCTCAGAGCTGTGTTCAGTTGGGTTTGAGTATCTCCACGGATGTAGACTCCACCACCTTTCTGGGCAACCTGTGCCGGTGCTCCATCACCCTCACAGTGAAAAAGTGTTTCCTGATGCACGACGAAGCCAAGAATATGCCACCAATATTATAGCAAATAATACCCATAACATTTTGTACCTTACCTGAAGCCTTCCCAGTGTGACCTACTGTCACTCTCAGCTTTACGTTTAACTACACGCAAAATAAAAATTACTTGCTTGACATTCATTTCAAGTATTTTAAATTATATTACTTAATTTTAATGATTACTTCTTAAACAGCAAAAGAAAGAAAGTTTTTATTTGCTTGTGGTGAAATATCCATTTCAGTCAATATTTCAGCTGTTTCCCACTCCTCCCACTTTCCCCATAGAAAAGGGGGAGTTAAATATTAAAATTTAAAAAGTGAGGAAAGCAACACTATTGCTTTTAAAAATAACATTTTCTCTCACTTCCAACTTTCTCTCTTGAAGTGAGAGAAAAATAACACCAAGTAACATTTTGCTTTAGTTCCCAATGGGAAAATTTAATTTTTTTTTTTATCAGAGTAATTTCTCTCTTTTTGTTCAGTGGAAAAAGAAGTTAGAAGCAAAAAAAGGAAAAATACTTTATTTAATGTCACTGAGAATGAAATGGGAAAAAAAAGGAATTTTTTCTTGGCTATTAAAAAAAGACAAATTAAAAATTAATGATTTTGAATAAACTTATCCTGAAATTAGCTATGAAAAAACACATAGTTTTGCATGAAACTAAAATGATTGCTTCTTCACTGTTGGAGAGAAAATAGAGCAGTTTTAAGTAATTAGATCCTGTTTACTAATTACGATAACACTTAAAATTCAGCAATAAATGATAATAAGGACATTGAAAGCAATGATACCCATTGTACTGCAAAGCTGGATGTATAATTAAAACAGCAGCAGCAGCAAAACCAATGGTAAGACAAGGTGAATCGGCATCAGGCAGTAGTTTTGAGCTTCCTTGGAGCAGTTTTGAGCCCTTCTGAACAAGAGAAAGAAGAATGGTCTGTTGATACAGGATATAGTTTGGGTTTCATGGGGTGGGTTCTGCAGGTTTTTAATTCTTGTTGAATGACTGCAAGTTACAGAATTACATTTGGCTTCTAGAGACAAGGTACAATTTATCTCTTGTCACACCAACCTGAGGAGCCCTGCAGTCCAGAAGCTCAACATATGCTTCCCTTCAAGCCAGTTTTAGAGCTCCCTCTTGTCTTGAAACGGGGGTGAATCAAGCCACGGGTTTTGAATGATTAGATGTACACTATCATCTGCTTAATTTGGGGGGCAGCTGGAAGCTGAGAGTTCCCACAAGGTGGTGTTGGCTGCTGCAACATCTATGTTCAGCCCGGCCACAGGCTGCCTGAAACCTGTCTGCCCTGGCAACACACCCTGTCCGTGGCCCCGCTGGAAGACCATCAGCTGTTTTATGTGCCAGGTGTTACTCTTGTAATGCACTGCAAGCACAGAGGAGAAAAATATCCATGGGCTGTTGGTCACACACTGCTCCGTCCTAGCTGCTCAGGTGGCAAAAGTACATGGAGGTGCTCTAGAGCAAGGGAGGTTTTTTGGTTTTCCGCCCAGGCTGAATCATCTAAAGATGCCTCTGGGAATCCAACAGCAAGTACATATTTTACATTATACTCTCATTTAGCTTTAAGACATGCCTTAAAATACTTCACAGAGGTTGCCTAGCTCTGCTAGTTCCGTAGGATTTAAAACTGATTATTATTCTTTTACAAGGGTCCGTTCTCATGTTATCTTGAGCATACTACAATTGAAATGGCATGCTGCTACTGTATAGAGATAGGAAGCAAGAAATCCAGGCAAGCCTTATTTCATAGAGTGCACTGACAGGCTTCTGAACATGGAAACTGAGGAACTGCTGGATTTGCCCACTGCAGAGGTCTAGCAGATCATGGTCCTGCGCTGGGAACATCCCAGTTCTTCGAGGCCACAGCGATTTCACATATTTCATAGCTGCAGCCAGGGTAGTGCATCATTTTGCACCTTTGCCCAGGATTTTTTTGCATGCAAACTACATTCCTGCAAGGGTCTTAATGGGGCTTTTCATTCTAGTTCTCTCTCAGAGACTCTGGATTTCACCTAAATATGTGTAGTAAGCTACAATGAAATGTGTCCTGTTCCTATGAGAATAATCTGTGACTCTGATATTGCCTAAGCAGGTTTTAGTCATTTTACTGATGTACCCTTTAGTCACAATAATACAGTTCTTTAACCATTTCAATTACAACAAAAACTCATACTTTTTGCATAGCACTTGATACTATTACAGAATAAACAGTAGGAACGGTTAACTTCATTTTACATGTCTCTCAAAACAAATTCCAGAGTTGTACATTCAGACCACCTACAAGACTGACCATCTGCTTCCTTTCCACCTATTGTGGCTTAGTAGCAACATTATTACTGGTACAATTTTGCAGCATTATTTTGGCTTTTTTTGGGCTTCCCTTTGGTTTCTGTCTACTATTTATCTGTCTACAGAGAAGTTTTGTTCTTCTTCATTACTTGCAAAGGCAGTAGAGCAACAATGCTAGAGCTGTTGCTGAAAAGTATGATTTCTAATGCAAAAATATAGATCCACAACCAAGCAAATTTCAAAACGCAGAAAAGGAGCATTATTTTTAATGTTCTTTTCCAAATATTCCGTTCTGTTTTACCCAATAGCTAGAACTTCTTCGGTTGTGTTTTTTTTCCAACTTCTCTTTACGCTGGTTCCAACAACTTTTTGAATTCCAAATTTAAAAGGTCATGGTTTAGTCTTCAAAACTCAAGGAAGGCAAAACTTGTATTAGCCAGATCTGACATATTTTACTGCAGTCACCCTGCATTCGCACTTTTGAGATAGCAGCTATTATATTGTCATTATGTGGCACAATAATATGTATTTGTATATATCATGTATATGATATATGTAAAGCCTCTTTCTCCTCCAAGTAATTCTGGAACTGCAACTTTTTACATACGGGAATAATTTTTTCCAGCACTGAAATGCTTCTATTTCTGGTATAACACACAGTATGCTGCAGTTTTGTGAAAAGATGTGAACGAATATATCCTTTCCAAGCGTCATGGAATTATATTGCACAGACATAATGCAATCTCAGTTATTGGGTAATACAAAGTTTCTGTATTTTAGCAACACATGGTCAGAGCTTTCTTTTCACTTTTCACTGAGGAAATTGCAGTTCCACAAACCATAATGTGTCAAGTCTGTAATAGGAAGTAGGCTTACTAATAAATTGAGGGACCAGTGTTATTTATCTGGACATCCTTACCACAAGCACCACTTGATTTCTTTAGAGGATTTGTACTGGGTAAGTTCAGTCGCAGTAGCTTTTGACATCATTGAGAAAAAGCACCCAAACAATTCCTTAGACCCACGGGCCATAAAATTGTCCGTTGTTATATTCCTGCATTCACACATTCTATTTTTAACAGCATTAAAGTCATTGTAGATGATTTGTTCAATAAAAAGTTTTGCTTATCTCCACAGGAGTCTTTGATTACCTTTTCATTTTCCAACAGCTCAAAGCTGTAGGCTCAGGCTTCCAGTCTGACCACAGCATTTTCCTTGGGTTCAGTTAGTGTCTCAATCTCATTTGATATTAACAAACTCAGTGGGGAGTATAAAGCAGCTGTCCATGGCCACTTTTATAGAAAACTAAATTAAGACTATGGTAGAAGGACCAGTAAAACTATATCTAGAAGAAAGCTGCTAAAACTACCTTACGGTGTAAAGTACTGAAAAGAGTCATGAATAGAAGAAGAAAAGGTTGGGAGACAAAGTACAAAGGACATTGGTGAAGTTAAAACAAAATGGACAAAGAGCTATTTTCTCCCTCAGAAATGTTCTCTGAAATCTAGGTTTTGGTTTTATGCTCAAAGCATGATCAGGGTTGATGATAAGCTTTTTTGCCATTGTCTTTCAGAAAGTAGAGTTAGGTGGCTAGCATGCCGGTCTGGCTCCGAAGGGCATTGCTGACTGGCAAAGCCCGTGTTCTGCTAGCATCCAGCACAGAAAAGGGGTAAACATCAAGGACTGTGAAATATTTTTAAGGGAAAAGTTTCTGACTCAAAACAACATGAAATCAAGAAAGACTCATGTTTATTTTGGCTGAGAAAGATGCTCCAGATACTGTGCAACTCTCTGTGATAACACCTATTAGTACCCGCTTTCAGGCTGTGGGCACTGGGGGAAAAGTAGAATAAGAGCAAAGAGGTGACTAGCAAGAGGGCCATGGCATTATCAATTGAATTTGGAAAGGAATTACGTAAATAAAGGATGGGCAGCTGTAGGAAGAGATTGGGACAGATGTGGTAGGAATCTAAACAAACATTAAAACTGACCGCTTCTCTTCCCATGTGCTCTCCTTGTGAGAATCAGTGTCCCAGACGTGGGATGGGAATTTATCATTGGGGAAAAAAAGGGGGAGAGGTTTGATTCTGGTACTATTCCCCTTCAACCTCAACCCTGCAAAATCCAAGGCATTGCACAAAGGGTAAGTAAAGGTGGGCACTGGCCAAAAGAGTCACTTCATCCCCTCAGACAAGCAGAATGATTTCTTGCAGCGACGGTCGTCTGTGTTCTCCATGGAGCAGAGCACTGGCCATGCAGTCAGCACCTCTGGCATCTTCTGACTCTCAGTATCCCTGCAACAGCTCTCATTTTCTCCTCCGGGCACTTATGAAAGGTGACCAGTACTGACTGCACTCACCAACTGCCTCCAGAATTTTAAGACTGAGCAAACAACTTCTTATGATTTTAATCCTATTTCAGCCTTTATCTAATGTATGGGCTGTCCTGTGGAGGTGCAGATTACCACAGTGAGAATTTAAACCTATTGATGACAGATTAGATTTTCTGAGTTGCCTTCTAGAGCTCCTGAGAGGGCACCTGAAGATTCCCATGCATATACAGACCACACTAAAGCCCCTGCTGTAACCAACAGGACTGTTTGTCCAAAGCAGGGGCACAGCATCACGTCGCAGGATTGCTATACAGCGTGCTGCTATTCAACTTCTTTCCAAGCAGTGCCAACATGCTCTGGCTCCAAGTCCAAAAGCTAATGGGATGCTCTCATGAGTAAGCATTTTCCAGACTGAGTGCACTGTGATCTCTCTGAACTCTGTGTCTTTGGGGAGAAATTTCTCAAGATTGCTTGCAGACCCCTGCCTCCCTCTATCTCTGCATTGTGCTACCAGTGGGTTGGCCTGTCCACCCACTACTGCACCAACAGCAAGTGCACAAGGACTAATCAGGGGCATCTAACATATCTCCAACTTGGTGTTGCCTTGCTCTCTGACCACAGGTAGCCACTAAAATTTTCATTCTATGGGAATTGTTTTCCAGTGGCTTCTAGACAAATTTCCATTTAAAAGCTTATTTTAGGGATTTGTTTTGGTTTGCTATTTTTTTCCTGAGTATAAGCAGGAAAACATACAGCAGAATCTAATAAACACTGAAAGCCAAGCTGGGTTATTTTGCATTGATGCATCTACAGTGATATTTTGCACTGAGAATTTAATTAACGGTTCTTTTGATGGTAAATAAACCAGAATAAAATCCAGCTCATCTTCCAAGAGCTGAATTTGTTCTCTGCTGCTAAGGGAAGTAAAAGTTAATAAAATCTTATTTTAGTGAGGATAGTAAGCTTAGGTAACTCTGAAAGAATGAGAGGAGCTCACCTGCCAAGGGAAACAACGTATTTTACATTTGTAACATAGATGTATTTATATTAAATCATATATTTGACCTTCATTACTCTCGTGTTTTCTCATTTAGAAACTACAGATTTGCTTGGGTTTAGAAAGCTGTTTGAAATACATAGGAGAAAAGGTAGATATAAGTTCCTAGAGAAANAAATCCAAGGCATTGCACAAAGGGTAAGTAAAGGTGGGCACTGGCCAAAAGAGTCACTTCATCCCCTCAGACAAGCAGAATGATTTCTTGCAGCGACGGTCGTCTGTGTTCTCCATGGAGCAGAGCACTGGCCATGCAGTCAGCACCTCTGGCATCTTCTGACTCTCAGTATCCCTGCAACAGCTCTCATTTTCTCCTCCGGGCACTTATGAAAGGTGACCAGTACTGACTGCACTCACCAACTGCCTCCAGAATTTTAAGACTGAGCAAACAACTTCTTATGATTTTAATCCTATTTCAGCCTTTATCTAATGTATGGGCTGTCCTGTGGAGGTGCAGATTACCACAGTGAGAATTTAAACCTATTGATGACAGATTAGATTTTCTGAGTTGCCTTCTAGAGCTCCTGAGAGGGCACCTGAAGATTCCCATGCATATACAGACCACACTAAAGCCCCTGCTGTAACCAACAGGACTGTTTGTCCAAAGCAGGGGCACAGCATCACGTCGCAGGATTGCTATACAGCGTGCTGCTATTCAACTTCTTTCCAAGCAGTGCCAACATGCTCTGGCTCCAAGTCCAAAAGCTAATGGGATGCTCTCATGAGTAAGCATTTTCCAGACTGAGTGCACTGTGATCTCTCTGAACTCTGTGTCTTTGGGGAGAAATTTCTCAAGATTGCTTGCAGACCCCTGCCTCCCTCTATCTCTGCATTGTGCTACCAGTGGGTTGGCCTGTCCACCCACTACTGCACCAACAGCAAGTGCACAAGGACTAATCAGGGGCATCTAACATATCTCCAACTTGGTGTTGCCTTGCTCTCTGACCACAGGTAGCCACTAAAATTTTCATTCTATGGGAATTGTTTTCCAGTGGCTTCTAGACAAATTTCCATTTAAAAGCTTATTTTAGGGATTTGTTTTGGTTTGCTATTTTTTTCCTGAGTATAAGCAGGAAAACATACAGCAGAATCTAATAAACACTGAAAGCCAAGCTGGGTTATTTTGCATTGATGCATCTACAGTGATATTTTGCACTGAGAATTTAATTAACGGTTCTTTTGATGGTAAATAAACCAGAATAAAATCCAGCTCATCTTCCAAGAGCTGAATTTGTTCTCTGCTGCTAAGGGAAGTAAAAGTTAATAAAATCTTATTTTAGTGAGGATAGTAAGCTTAGGTAACTCTGAAAGAATGAGAGGAGCTCACCTGCCAAGGGAAACAACGTATTTTACATTTGTAACATAGATGTATTTATATTAAATCATATATTTGACCTTCATTACTCTCGTGTTTTCTCATTTAGAAACTACAGATTTGCTTGGGTTTAGAAAGCTGTTTGAAATACATAGGAGAAAAGGTAGATATAAGTTCCTAGAGAAAAGCAAAACCAGAGGTATTTCTTCTCTGGATTTTTGTTTACATTTGTTTTCTTCTGCTTGATTTCCTACAGGTGTATTTTGCTTTTAAGGAATTTTCTGCTAATGTTACTCAGTTGTTTGGGTTTTTTACCTTAAGCATTTTTGCTCTTGATGTCACTGATTCAAAAAGCAGGGAGATGTTGTCACTATGCAATGAGTGAAGGTGAGATTTCATAACATGAGAGGGTGATCATTCTCCTTTTGCTTTCCCTTTTGCTGTCTCCTAGCTTGAGGGGTCTCCTCATCTACTCTCCAGATACATTTTAAGCATGCTGTGATAATATTAACAAGGGGAGTTTATCGTATCAGAGAGTTTATTGTTCTCAGACAATTTAAGATCCAGGCACACTGAAGAAAAGTCTACTGTAAGCTGGTTTGGTCTTTTTTTCCCTAGGAAGAAATAGAAGAGACTAAAAAGTTTACTGTGTTGGGGTAATAGTATATCCAGTACAACATAGTAGTATAGCTCTCTTTGTACTTGTGATACAATGCCTCTGGCTTAGTATAACCTCATTATGCAGTACGCCCAGTTTACTGAAATTCTGGAAGCTGATAACAATGATTAAGCAATAAGATATGACAAGTAGTATTTTATTATGCAATCCCAGAATGCCTAGGTGAGTTGTTAGGCAGACAGCCAACCTGCTTTGAACCACCTGGAAGAATTATTTTTACACATATCATGGATAGTGGTAGGGAACAATCTGATTTGCTTGCAGCTATGCAGTTACCATATCCTAATCACCCTGGTAAGAGCTCATCTGCTTAGTAACTAGACTGATACTGACTTAAGTAATAATGATCAGGGGTGAACATTGCGGCTGGTTTAATGGCTGGTGGGGATAAACACATGGCCCAAGGCATAACGACAGGCCCTTAGTCCCCAGGCAGATGCCCAAAATGCAGATGTGGGTGTTGTTATAAGCTGAGACTGACTGCAGGTGTTTCAGGTTTGGAGGAAGGGCTAGAAAAAGGCAGCATCCTTGGGTAAGTGTAGGGCATGCCTAAGGAATAAGGTGTGCATGAGCCACATGATTTAAATGTGTGCTCAACTTTTCATAGGGTCTGTAACAACGTATAAATCGACTCAAATAGCTTCTAGTCTTCTTTTTTGAAATACTTAGGATTTTTGCATTCAATTGACTTAACCTATCCTAAAGGGTTACATTTCCAGAAAACTGGATGTCCTCAATATGGACACTTCATCCTCTGATGTCCAGTTTAATCAATCATTGCCTTGATTTTCAAATTTGTTTGTGCACTTTCCAAGCCTTAGCTCACACTGGGTCTAATCTGGGGCATAATGAAGTCACTGCAAAAATGTCAGTCATTTTAATGGGATGAGAATTGAGGCCAAATTGTTTTACAGCTTCAGGATAGTAGCAGGTTAAAATTTGTAGCATTTGTCTAGTCCAAACCACCATAACTGCATCTCTTGTCTTCATTGCAGCCTTAATAACGTAACAGTCTGACCTTGTGCATTACTACTTATGCTGCATGCATGTGCATTTGGTACCGATCACATCCAGATTTCCCAACAATAGCCATTACAAGTTAAGTTTGAAAACTGCACCATGAATATTGGCAACAGTCATGCTCTCTAAGAAAGACACCAAACTTGGGTTTCCAGGTTAGGAAGGAAATCTCTGTCTGCTCCCTCTACCATCAGGAGAGGATGAGGTGGTGTTCAGAACAGGAACCTAACTGGGGTGCTGTGAGCAGCACTCTGTGGGAGCACCCCTTTTCCTCCTCTCATTGCAGTGGGGACTGAGGATGCTGAAGCTTTCCATTCAGGACACTAGATTAGATACCTAAAAAATTAACTGCGGTAACTTAAGTTTACAATGTTAAAAATTTGTATTGTATATGGAAAGTGACTGAGTTACTAATTTTGAATGAAGGTGAAAGTAGTTTTGGGTGCTCAGCTGATGACAACTCATTGGTTCCTAGAAGATGCTGAATATACACCATTGGTGCGTAAAGGAAGCCCAGCTGAAGTGAATGAACACTTTGTCACTTGTTCAGTGGTTTCATTGCTGAGTTTCACCTAAACTTAACTGTTCAAATAAAAAGGTAGCTAATGAAATGACTGGAGAGGAATCTCTTGATTTTGCTTCTTGAAATATTCATTGACCACCAGGATGCCCTGAGGGAAGAAACATTGATGTATACTTCAGATGAAAGGAAGCTCATTTACTTTGCCTTTTTTCCTCTGTGTCCATGTCATATCGCTAGATGCTGACCCATAACCTCATCCTATAATATTGATTTGGGTTTGTTCTCACTGAATATCACCTGATTCTCTAGCAACACACACAGGTCACAGCCATTTTGTAATGCAGGTCATTCTATAAAAGGTTTGTTTTCTATCAAGTAAGTTTCACTGGTATCAAAACTGAAATGTAATGAAATAATGGAAGGTACCTCAAATGTGCAAACAATGACTGAATAATTCATTACTGCGTTCATATCTCTTCAATAAAAATTCTTTCCCTCAGACATACCAGCACTGCAGTTTAGTTCTTCCTGTTTTTGAGGTGGAATCTGCACCACCAGTCTGTCATCATGACCGTGCATAGGACAATCAGAGTAGTAAGAAAGGTTATTTAAGTCTTATTTGCAGTTGGGGAGGTCAGGGAGTTGAACTGAACTCCACAAGAGCTCGCCTGCTCTCCAACACGTTGAGTATACTGGAAGGTGAGAAAGACAAGCCTTCTAACTATGGTCTCTGATACAAATGCCTACAGTGAATATGTACTGAGCAGTATGCAAATTATGCTGGATGTCTAAAAATCCTTGTCTTGGAGCATGAAAGGCAAAGTTAGCTCAGTTCCAGAAGAGAAGGAGATTGTGCCATGCGTTTTTATTCTCTCAATGAAAAAAAGCTAGATGGGACTTTACTAAGCTTTCAGCTCTCTCCAGGTCTGTACAATGAACCAGTGAGTCACAGTACAAAATCATTAATAATGCCATTATTTGGATGCTTACAAGTACTGTCCAATAACGTGTTTGAAGGAAAATTGATTTTCTGTTCTTAATAAGTCAAGGGCCTACAAGCACTTTTGCCTTGACTGTTGCCTCTGGAACATAATTTTGGACTACTTTTTCTACTCTTCAGAATGCAAATTCAGTAAATGCATTAACACAAAATTCTATGCACGAGTTACAAATGAGGTTTATTTTTTAAAAAAAATATTTCTAACTAAAATTGGAATGGAGATGTTTTATAAATTAGCAGTGTTCACGGTTAGGCAAATAGCTGCAACTCAGCTTCTTCTCCTCTCTACAATGTTATCCTTTCAGAAAACCCGTCAAGCTCTTTTCCCATTTTTATGCTAAGTGCTAAATGAGAGTGGTGATCATCCTTACCCAGGAGGCCTGACTGGGTCCAGTATTGACGTTATTCCCTTTGTGAGTTTGTGGCTGATGGTGAATATGTAGATTCCTTAAAACAATGTATTGATCAACCTGATGACGGGAACAGAGCAGGATATAAAAGAAGAGGAAATCCTCTAGACAAGCTAATTCCTCCAAGCTTCCAAACAACTCTTGCAAATTAGTCACCTTTTACATAGCAAAGTTTTGTCTTAGCAGTTTTCTGCTCCTTACCCTGCAGTTCACCACCTATTTCCTGAACTTTACAGGAGGTCAAGCCAAGCCCTTTGGATCGGCTCTTCACCAAGTCATCTTTGAACAAATTCCCAAGAGTTTGTGGGAAGCTCTTTCATCCTCATTGAATCGTTTTTCTTCATTATTTCTATCCTGGGAGTCCTGCTGGCTACTCCTAATATAGTTACATATTCCAAGGTCACAATACAACATTAATAAATTTCAGACTATATGTACAAAGTTTAATTCATATCCAGTCTCAGGCTAATAGGGCTGTATTCAGGTATAGTCACAAACACCCAAGCAGTGTGGTTGTACTTCCTGAGAATATGTCACCTGTTTTATGTAAAATTTTGGGTTCCAGGCACAGTGTCCCCAGCTCTGTCCAGCCCTGGAACCCCAGTGCCAGATGGGGCCAACCTCACTGATCAGTCTGTTGTCCCATGGGTCTGCACACGCACTCCTCAATGATGCAGGAGCCAGCAGCTTTTGTGAAGAGATGGCACTTGGCTGCAGCCTCAGCTTGACACCTGCTCCCATGCTCTGAGCCTCAAGCACAAGATGAGGAAAACACTGAGCATCTGCAAATGCATGTATGTATGTGGACACCCATAGAAGTGTGCACTGAGAGGATTTACTGTGCTTTTATTGATATAAAATGATGCAAGTGAGGCCTGTGTCAAACTCTGGGAGCATGAAAGCAGAGATTTTGAAAGATGTACTCCTGAAGCTAGAGACCCATATCTGTATATAAAGCATAAACTATTTTTAGGTGGAGTTTCCCCACTGGCTTCCTGTAGGCAAAGAAATCTTACTGGAGATACCTATTAAAAAAAAAACAATCCTGGCTGTACATATGCCAACATGCATTTCAGCTATAGACACTGAAAGCAGAACAGACCACACATCTAACATATCCCACTGCCAACACTGCTGCCTCCCTGCATTGTATTCTCTAATCTTTTCTGTCCTTGGAGCCTTGTAAATCTGTTATTCAAGTTTAAATGAACACAGATTAAGCTACTGATCAATAATAGGTATGCCATAGATCCACAGTGGAATGTATAGTAAATCAAGATTTCTTCTTGACTGCGTTTCCCACAGCATTCTCCTGGAGAAACTGGCTGCTCATGGCTTGGATGGGCAGATTCTTCGCTAGGTAAAAAACTGGCTGGACAGCCAGGCCCAAAGAGTTGTGGTGAATGGAGTTAAATCCAGTGGGTGGCCGGTCACAAGTGGTGTTCCCTAGGGCCCAGTATTGGGGCCAGTTCTGTTTAATATCTTTGTCAATGATCTGGGTGAGGGGATCGAGTGCACCCTCAGCAAGTTTGCAGACAACACCAAGTTGGGCGGGGGTGTTGATCTGCTTGAGGGTAGGAGGGCTCTGCAGAGGGATCTGGACAGGCTGGCTGGATGGGCCAAGGCCAATTGTAGGAGGTTCAACAAGGCTGAGTGCCGGGTCCTGCACTTGGGTCACAACAACCCCACGCAATGCTACAGGCTTGGGGAAGAGTGGCTGGAAAGGTGCCCAGCAGAAAAGGACCTGGGGGTGTTGGTTGACAGCCAGCTGAATATGAGCCAGCAGTGTGCCCAGGTGGCCAAGAAGGCCAATAACATCCTGGCTTGTATCAGAAATAGTGTGGCCAGCAGGACTAGGGAAGTAATCGTCCCCCTGTACTTGGCACTGGTGAGGCCGCACCTCCACTACTGTGTCCAGTTTTGGGCCCCTCCCTACAAGAAAGACATTGAGGTGCTGGAGTGTGTCCAAAGAAGGGCAACGAAGCTGGTGAAGGGTCTGGAGAACAAGTCTTATGAGGAGCGGCTGAGGGATCTGGGTTTGTTTAGCCTGGAGAAGAGGAGACTGAGGGGAGACCTTATTGCTCTCTACAACTACCTGAAAGGAGGTTGTAGCGAGGTGGGTGTCAGTCTCTTTTCCCAAGTAGCAAGTGATAGGATGAGAGGAAATGGCCTTATGTTGCTCCAGGGGAGATTTAGACTGGATACTAGGAAAAATTTCTTCACAGAAGGAGTCGTCAAGCATTGGAACAGGCTGCCCAGGGAAGTGGTTGAGTCCCCATCCCTGGAGGTACTTAAAAGACATGTAGATGTGGTGCTTAGGGACGTGGTTTAGTGGTGGACTTGGCAGTGTTAGGTTAACGGTTGGACTTGATGATCTTAAAGTTCTTTTCCAACCTAAACGATTCTATGATTCTATGTATTTTCCAGTTTCAGGTGCCAGCAGTGAGAAGTAGACTATTGAATCACTATTCTGGATATCATGTGTCCTGATTAACAAATACTGTGCTTGCGCAAGTGATTATAAAGGTATACATTGGGTATTACACTGGAAAATAGAAGTGAAGTAACATGCATTTAAAACAAGATAGAAACCATTCTGGTCGTTTGATCTCATAAAAAACTATTTCACTTAATGTCCTTTTGCAATGTCCCTGCCAAACTATTCTCATCTGAAGCAAAACAATTCCATTGATCACCATGGCATTGCTCTTATTTTCACTAACGGGCCTCGGTATAGCTCTGGTCCTCATCTATAGTTGTACTTACCCAAGCCTGCAAAAACTGTTTCAGAAACTCAAAACTGTTATTTGACTAAAGTTGATTCCTAGCCAGAAGTTGATTCGTCAAAGTGGTTTCTGTGCTTTGATTAGGAAAAAACAAGACCCAGTAACTGAAACAATCCAGGATGAGAGACCAGAGTTAAAGATATTATTCGTTCTTTTGTGGGGATGAAAGTGTCCATGATAATACCAAAAAAGAGGCTGTATGGCTCCCACTTTATGTCTGTTCTCATTCCCCTGTTCATTTTGGCAGAATTTGGCCCTTGGTTATCCATTAAACTCAGGAGGCTGCAGAAGCATTACCAAAGAGAGATATTTGGCCCCAAATAGATAGGATATTCCTAAGTGAAGGGGGTTGGGGTTTTATGTACTTATTTATTTTGGGCGTGCAAAGATTTGGGACTTTTTAGCCTGTTGAGGGGTTGCATGTAATTCATGACGTTGGCTGGAATATTCTTTATTGCTGCTTAGTAGCGTACAAAGCCACGCAATGTCAAAGCTGTGCAGCGCCTCCTTAGGTATAGAGTGAGGTTCACGTCCCGTCTTGGGGCTGTTCCATGTGAGGTAGTCCAATAGTAATGATATTGTTGTGTGCATTGTACAGGCTGGGTGCTTTGTCAAGGAGATGTTATAATGATTCTGTGCTAGCTGCAATAATCTAAATAAAGACATTCAGACTGAAAGTGTGTGTGAGCTGTGAAGATGCATAGTACTGGCTTCCATGGAATAACATAACAATGTTGGGCTGGAATTTCTTATGCAACTGGGGACTGTTGAAAATTACAGTGAACTGTTTTCAGTGGCATACTGCAATAAACCAAGAGAATTTGTTCTAGCTATAGAGCAAACAAGGAACAAACTTTACTATCAGGCTCTGTGAATGTTCTTTGTCAAAACCCACATAGTCTGAATTACCAGATGAGCCTCTTTTTATGGTGACACTGATGTCAGGATGGCTTTGATTTTTCTCATGTGTTGAAATAAACAGACAATATTGCTATCTGCTAGAAACCACGAGGGAGCTATAAGCTCCTTGAGTAAACCTTCTCAAAAAGCCCTTTGGCCGAGTTCTGCTTTAGAAAACTACACTGAATTAAAAAACTGGAAGAAAAAAAATTTAAAAAATTATTTTAATTTGGTAATCTTTAGTCTTTCCTCAAAATTTCATCTAAGTAGTTGGCTTTTAAGATTTTTGCATTGCTCTGAATGTGGTATTTCTGTTCTCACACTTACTGATGACCTTACCCTTAAAGTTACCTCTGTTTTGCCAGCTTGACACTCTGCTGTGTTCAGGAGTAACCTGGGGGCTACTTGTCCAATCTCAGATCCCTTCAACACTCTGGTGGAGGTGGTAAAATTTACCACTGTTGCAGCACTTCTCAGAGTTCTTTACCAATGGTGAATTAAACTAACAGCACTGAAAATTATGACATTTGAAAAATCCAAGAGAAAGGGCTTAAGAAATTGGCTCTTGCAGGAGAAAATCTATAAATCATGGGAAAGTCTTTCTTCATTCAATGTATAGCATATTGGGAGTTTAATTATCATCTAGGATACACCTAAATGCATTTACCTTAACAGCTCTTTTCACAGGGGTGGGTATGTAATCTTTGTATGGAGATGGATTTTAGGTTGTTCCCTGTGTGATAAATATAGTGCAGGAAAAGGGGCTGGGAGACAATGGTAATCTGTAGTTCATCAACTATTTATATTTTTCAAGACTACAAAAACAGTGATTCACTCTATTGTGCCTCAGTAAAAGGCTGAAGCTGGACTTCTTGTTTCACCTTTCAGGCCATAAATGGATGCTGACAGTAATCAGCAGACGGTGGGTGGCTTCTGAGCATGCCTAGTGAGCAGGCTTGTTTTTTCCAAAGCAGTTTCTATCTTGAGGAGCGAAGGAGGGAGCTGAGTTGTGCTGCATCACTCTCCTTGCAATCTGTTCTGGCACAACTCCCTGTGCTGTGCGAGGGAGTTCAGCCATACTCCAGCATTGCCTTCAGATAGGAGTTAGGACTAATGAAGACTGAGGACTGAAAGCGCTACAGCAGAAAGAGGTGGAAATATTGACATATTTTTAGGAGGCAAAGGATGAAAATATCATAATATATATCCCCTTGTTTTGTACAAGACTGATGCTGGAATGCAATACGAACCTATTTTCATGGCAAGATATGTGTGAGAAGCCTCAAGGTCCCCCATTTTGCTCATCCAGATAAAATGTGAGAAAAACAAACAATACGAGGGAAATGTTAAGTGCTGTTGCTTGAGACGAGCAACCTTCCTTGCCTGTATCAAAGGGACTACTCTCTGTCTAGCTTAGCTGATTGTAAGCTTTGCTTTATCATCACTGCTGAGCCTCCAGCTGGATGGGGTCCTAGAGCTAAAAGCCTGAAACTTCCAGAGAAGGAGCACATTTGGCAGCAGTTGCTGATGGTATAGCACCTTTCAGGGCAGCTTGCTTCTGAGCAATCAAACTGGAAATTTCTTCAGAGCCTGGTGGTACAGACTGTGCTTGTCTTCTGCAGCTACCTGCAGAGCTCTGGTTTTAAACCAGCTTTTGAGCCCATCATGCCACCAAGGAGAGTAGCACAGTGGGAAAATCTTCCCTTCACTTGTCCACTCCATTCCCCATTTATGCTTTATGGAAAACTTCATAGGTGGCACTTTCCCTTGGGCTTACAATAGCAAATTAAAACTCAAAGCAGGGGGTTTGCTGTGTTTGTCTGTGCTTTCCAGTGTTACACACTGTGCCAAATGTTTTGATAACAAGAAGGAGAAGCCACGTTGGGCTGACAGCAGTATACTCACAGGCGACGTTTCTTCTAAGCTGCCAGGGAAGCAAGAGGCAGCATAGCTATTCAGGGCAGGACTAAAGCTGGGAAAAGGAGAGCTGTGATAGCTCCACTTATCTTGTGCAGCTCTGCTCTTGGAAACACAGTTCGCAAGCCTCTGGTGACGGTGTTACTATAGAGACGATGCCCTGTGCCACTCACCCTTTCACTGCAGTCAGCAACTTGCATGAATAAAGTCTGCCAAAAGACTTCTGCTAAGTGTTTTCTCTAAGATGGAGGACTTATATGACATGTAAATATACATTCAGACGCTCTCCTTATTAATTGTTACACAGAAATTTTGCAGGTTCCTGATATCCCAAAGCAGAATGTCAACTCTGCTTGAATTTTTTCTTTCATAAGATTGATTTAAATGACAGGTTAATACTGTACTCCCCCAACCTGTGTATGGGCTCACAACTCTCTGCCTGCAGTATTTACCTATTTTTACTGCAGCCCAATTATTGATCACAGTTATGGCTGATTTTTTTTTGCCAGGCAATTATTTTACTAAGTGCTACATCATGTACAATAAAAGCAAACCAACAGACCATATGGTCACCAGTAAGAAATCAAATGGCATCTTCTTGTCCCCAGCTGGTCCCTCTGCTGTAATCCACCTGACCAAGGTGTGTGCAAGAGCAAGCTGTTGTTAGACGGCCGCCTAAACTGGTCTGCCGCTCAGCCAGGCAACCGAAATTCCCATTGCATGTTCCAAATTCCCTTCTGAGTTACAGCAAATTGCAGAGACTCATCGAATTTGAACTGTGTTTCCAGCTGGGTTTTGAAGAGAGTGGGACTGGCGTGATCACACTGTCTGTCTGTCTGCCTGTTGGCTTCCCTCCCTTCCTCCTCCCTGTGTCTTCTTGACTTATGGACAGGTTTCAACCAAGTTTGAGAGAGTGAATGATGTTGTAAATACAATTAAGTTCTTGCACATATTATGAGCATTAGTGGCAGGGTAGAGAGAGACAAATTAGTGCCCCTGTTTCAGGGAAAGGCAGTAAAATCTCGTTATTACATGCTCTTTGGCAGTTATCTGTGGCTAGCCTGTGGCCGTACCCTGCTCAGCTGTATGTGTAACACTTGGCTAGCCTCAGTGGGCATACTTAGGTGGCAGTACTGCAGAAGACATAGCAAGGGAAAGCCGGGCTCATTGTAGCGGGATTGAAATAAAGGAGGCAAAAGATGCCAACACAGGCTGAAATCATCCTTCTTAGGATACTTAGCATCTTTTAAAGGAAAGTGCCTGCTCCTGCAATCCTGTGAACATGAGACTCTGCTTTCATTTAACAACAGTTTCTAGCTTACATCTTTTTTGAGAAAAGCTTAGAAACAAGACCTATAAATTTCAAAAAGCAAATTAAAAAAAAAAAAAAACTAAACAAACCCAATGAAATTTTAAAGTTTCTCTTTTAAAAACTCGTAATATTTTAAAAAATCTCTTGATATAGGGTGAGAGGACAGAACGTATTCCTAATGCAGTAAATATGCTTGTTTTAACTTCATAAGACAAGATCTTTATCTAATGCTCTGCTGAGTACTGTAGCACATCTACAATCAAACTGTTTGCCCATTTACTCCCTTGAGCTGAAACCTGCTATACTGTATGCTGCTCTACAAGTAGAACAGTTGACAAGCAAGAAGCTGATCATATCAGGAGGAAAATTTAAAGCAAGTAGTGACCTTGTTTTTCAGACAATGTGTTTCTTCTCAAAAAAAAATCAGTTTAATGAGTTGGTGGGAAAGCAAGTCAATAAACCTTGTGCATAAAATACTGACATAATGCTTATGGTTACCAAATACTGTATATAGATGTAATCATGAACTAAAAGATTAGCAATTTTGGCTCTAAAGATAGAAACAGTATTCTATTATATTTAAGCTTCATTTAACTTCCTGTTTGGAAACAATTTTTTTCTTGTATGGGGGCTGCTTTTAAGTTACAAATTTTAAAAACCTTTCCAGCTTTCATTGTGTGTTATCTGAAGACTGAAAGTGCTAAAAAGTGTATGTATTTTTTATAGATTTTATATTTACTTAGAACTAGAAAGCCATAAAAGCAAAGTACATAAGTTTAGAATCAGTGAAAAAAAGTAGTTTACTTTTAACATTCTTATTGAAGTGTGAAATTCTTATTAATGTCTTGAAGGCTGTGGAGTCAGATTCCCAAAACATTGCAGGTGCACAAACCCCATAGACATGAACCTGTTCCCTTGTTGTTCACTGATGCTCCCTTCATGACCATGGTTATGCAGAGGTTTGTCAGTGATGGCCAATATTGCGTGTTAGGTTTTTGCCCTTGAGCCTCATTGACCATGCAGACAGTTAAGCACACAGAATATGTTAGAAGACCAGGGCTTCAGTCAGCAAGTACGTACTTTCATATTTTATTATATTATAGGTTAAACAACAGGGAGGGTGTATACCAAATGGAGGACAACTGCTAAGATGCTCCAATGCTTGGGTTGAATATGTGACCAAGAAAGTGCTGGGACTCGGGAAGGCTGAAAAGTTGCTCTGCACTTCAGTTGTATTGAATTGTGTAATGAGTGGGAATTTATATTTTTCTATATTTTATTTGGGAATTATCTTAGAATCATAGAATCATAGAATCAATTAGGGTGGAAAAGACCTTTAAGATCATCGAGCCCAACTGTAAACCTAACGCCCAACTGTAAACCTAACATCCAACTGTAAACAAAGTTCACCACTAAACCACGTCCCTAAGCACCACATCTACATGTCTTTTAAGTACCTCCAGGGATGGGGACTCAACCACTTCCCTGGGCAGCCTGTTCCAATGCTTGACGACTCCTTCTGTGAAGAAATTTTTCCTAGTATCCAGTCTAAATCTCCCCTGGAGCAACATAAGGCCATTTCCTCTCATCCTATCACTTGCTACTTGGGAAAAGAGACTGACACCCACCTCGCTACAACCTCCTTTCAGGTAGTTGTAGAGAGCAATAAGGTCTCCCCTCAGTCTCCTCTTCTCCAGGCTAAACAAACCCAGATCCCTCAGCCGCTCCTCATAAGACTTGTTCTCCAGACCCTTCACCAGCTTCGTTGCCCTTCTTTGGACACACTCCAGCACCTCAATGTCTTTCTTGTAGGGAGGGGCCCAAAACTGGACACAGTAGTGGAGGTGCGGCCTCACCAGTGCCAAGTACAGGGGGACGATTACTTCCCTAGTCCTGCTGGCCACACTATTTCTGATACAAGCCAGG